>JAPWTK010000750.1:0-173636 GCA_029963805.1 Aromia moschata
ATGACCATATACTATTTAGAATTCAAATATGCTGAGGGAAAAATGTAATTCCTTATGACCCAGGAAAGGGAACAACCAAGCAAATGAAGGCGTTGTTCAGGCCCTTGCCCCTTAAACTTAAATAAGATGGAAAAAAGAAGAAATACAATCCACGCATTTTTATACGTTTATTTTTTGTTTTTGTAAATTAATGCTTGTGACACTTTTTTTTAAAATTGTCTATACAAGAGTTTGTTAGGTAACTTTATGAGATATAAATGATGCAAAATAAACTTTTTAAAGGGGTGGCAAATTGTAAAGGGCAAATTGTGTTTTTTCAAGAGCCCAGGTTTTCGGTGGTTTAAGGCATTCTCAGAAGGAAGAGGGTCGATTGAAGATGAACCACGCAGCGGAAGGCCTTCAGCTTCAAGAACCTTCTTGAAGCTGAACGAACGATCTTATGAACGATCTTGTGCGTTCAGATCGTCGGTTGACGACAAGAATGATCGAGAAAGAGTTAAATTTGAATCACACCACTGTTCATCAGATTTTTGACTAACGGATTGGGGATGAGAAAAATCTGCGCAAATATGGTTACAAAAAAACTTTTCGCATTAACAAAAGGACACGAGGATAGAAAGGTGTCCTGACTTTTTGGAATCGGTTGAAAATGATCCCCATTTTATGGAACATATCATTACTGGTGATGAGACTTGGGTGTTTGAGTGCAACCCGGAAACCAAGCGCCAAATCATGGAATGGCACCCTTCAAGCTCTCCAAGACCCAAAAAAGCAAGAATGAGCAAGTCGAAGATCAAATGCATGCTGATTTGCCTTTTTGATAGCCAGGGAATCGTCCACAAGGAGTTTGTTGTGCCTCCAGTTGTGCCGCCAAACAGTAAATCAACACTTTACAGAGAGGTTCTTGAGAAACTTCAAAAAAAGGTCATGCATGTGAGACCAAACATCAAGAACAACTGGATGTTGCATCACGACAATGCGCCTTGTCACACAGCCACTTCAGTAAACGAGTGTTTAGCCATTAAAAACATTCTGTGGGCCATAAGAAATCATTCAAACGGCTGTAACCGACCAGCTGAAGGCTATTCCAGTATATGATTCCAGCACTGCTATGAGGAATGGAAGAACCGTCTCCAGCGCTGTGTGGCGTCCGGTCCCAAGGGAAGTTATAAGAAGAAGACTATACTGAATTGTAATTCTAATCGAATAAAAAAATTTTAAAAATTCAGTACCATTACTTAATTTACACACCTCGTATGTCGCCATTGCTTCAGAAAATATATTTTAAAACTAACGTAGCCTCATTTATTTTTAATAAGCACCTCAAACAGGATTATATATTTACGAGTATAAATTGCCAAAATTTTTATTGAAAACTGAATTGATAAAAAACAGCAATTAATAAAAACTGAAACGACGTTTTTCGATCCTGCTCCGATTATGTAACTTTAAAAGGAAGGCGTACCTATAAAAGTAAAAGGACAACGCGATTTTGGTGAAGCGTTATATGGAGTGGGCATATATAAATATTTTGTGAATGAGTTGGGGAAAGTTATTTTAAGTTTTATATATGACGTCAGGCGTCTCGACGCGTTCAGTACCTTTTAACAGACAAATATAGAGCATGACAGAGGCATACCAGCGAACAATGCCCATACGACCTTTGACTCATCCCGTTGAAGATAGTGAATGAAAGTTTACGGAAATAAATAATTTATTTGCGTAATAAATTGAAAATTGTCAGAATTGTTCTAAGAAAAGTGCTATACATCACTGCCTTTAAATAAACATATGTACATATGTGCATCTATTATAAAGAAACTACGACTTAAATAGGGTGACTGATCGAAGTCATTCGTTTTAAAAGTTTGGGGCCTGTAGAAACTACAGATTTTTGAAAACTTGGACTTAAGGATATATCATAAGCTAATACGAAAAATGCAACAAAGACGTTTTCAAGATGGCTCCACTTCCGGTTATAGCGGAAGTCAAAATCAACTTCCTTATTTTAAATGAAATTATGACTTTTTATTGAATATTTCGAGATTCAACACTGAGTAGAAAAATTGGCATAAGGAAAGCTTATTAAAATTCTACCTAAAATATTGACTTTAGGTGGCTTTCATTAATTTGCGGATGCTTATTTTTTACAAGCTTTTATTTAACTTGCAATGTATGTCTGTTTGTTTGTTTGTTGGTATGTATGTTCGGGGCAAATCTTTCAACTCAATTTTAAAATAGTTATCCTCAACCGATTGAGATGAAATTTTGCATACACGTTTAGTTTGGATGATAATGCATGGTTAGCTAAGTTATGTCATTCTAAATTCAAAATGGCGGACCGCCCAAGATGGCGGACGTTATTTTTTGCGCACTCCCATGATATGGGTATCAAATGAAAGGGTTTGCTAAAAAGAATACGAATAAATTAACGTCTGCGTTCAACCCTTCGAGGAGATGGTGTACTACTGCCCGGCTAAACAGTAAGACTTAGCGGGGTCGTGACTTAACTAATATTTATGATAGGCAAATTCTAGATGTGGTGAAAAACATTCAAAATGGCGAAAAACAAGATGGCCACCATACCAATTTTAAAGAGTTATAACGTGGTTTACGTTAGGGATAGTATGAACAGGTTGAGAAACATTTAGATACAAAACCACGACGATAACTAAAAAAATAAAAAATAAATTAATAATCAAAAAAATATTTAAAAACAAGCTTTAATTTAAATGCTCTAAAAAGAAGAAAATAAACTTTAAATTGAATCAAACCCATCAATTTATTACATTACACAATTTATATGATATAAAAGCTTGTCACGAGATTTACTTGTGTAGATAAACAAGAATGTAATAATTATGTAACTTGATCTTGACATAAGAAAATCTAAGAAAAAAAGTATGTATTTTATAAAATAGGTAAATACATCTACACAAGTAAATCTCGTGACAAGCTTTTATATCATATAAATTGTGTAATGTAATAAATTGATGGGTTTGATTCAATTTAAAGTTTATTTTCTTCTTTTTTAGAGCATTTAAATAAAAGCTTGTTTTTAAATTTTTTGTTTATTATTAATTTATTACCGTTAAACCTTCTGCTAATTATGCTATTTTATCTTTGTTAATAAGTAGTATGCAAGGCACCATTCTATTTAAAAGGAAGTTCATTGTGACTTCCGGTATAACTGGAAGTGCATCCATCTTCCAACCTTTTAGCTTGAGTTCAAATTTTCAAAAATTAGTAGTTTTTGCAAACACTAATACTTTTAACGAATGATTTAAATCGTCGTTCGATCTTTTTTTGTCGTTCTAGTTTTGTCACAATTTCGATTTCGATTTCGATTTTCGATTAAAGATGGCAGGATTATTTAAATTTTTCTTAAAAAACGATATTTTCTAAAAAAATTTGTAGAGCAAAAATTGTCAAAGAAGTTGTTTTGTAAGTTTTTTACGTAATCATGTAAAATAATAGACACAAAGTTTCTATACTTTCAATAAAACCGTTCATATACTTACATATTTATCACTTCAAAATAATAAGCCCACTTACGTGTGGCATACGCATTTCAAATTTAAAAATTTTGTGGATGATTGAACTTAAATTAAACTACTTCATTTCGAAAATTAGAACAAACAAAACAAAGAATTGGGTATTGTGAGGTGTAAACAATTTTCAGATCGATTTTACTCGAAAACCGTGCCTTTTTAGTGAAATAAGACGAGAACACCATTTTTGTGTTAAAACATTTTAGCTTTTAATTTCTGCTACCACGTTGGATAAAAAATTAGAATTAAAATTATTTTTTATTAACATTTTTAATGAACCACCGAAACTTTATCCACCCCTGATCAGTTTTGACAAATGTTCTTTTTTCTATCCTAAAAAATGCACAAAGTTAGGTTGACATATAAAATTTAATTAGTTTATGTGTGAAGGTTTCAGAAATTAATTAATAATTAATTAAATCAAAACCATCTTCAAAAACTAATATGTCACGCCCTGTATCTCGAACACGAAACATATGATAGGTACCAACTTTTCGTCCTATTTTGGAGTCTACAATACGCTGTTAAAATATTTACCTCTAATTTGAGAACACCATGTTGATTCATAAATCTTAAATAACAATAAAGTACATAAAAATATGGCGAAAAAAATTTCGTTCATCATTTACGTTTTATCAAAAATATATATTTTTTTTAACAAGTTCTTTATGTAAATCATGCACCTGATCTTTAGTTATCTGACGGCCGGCGCCGCAATAATACTTACTCTGCTTCGTGTTATTGCTATGGCTGTAAACACTGAGCATGCGCAGTTTTTAGTCTGACAACAGCGCCGCGCCAAGAGACGAAAAGCTATTTGAAAAGACCACTGCAAAAGATGTCCCCCTCAAGAATAAATTTTCTGGGCGTTTTTCCAAATTTTTACTTTAACCAAAAACTCGACCTTTTCGTTTTCGTTGGCCCACCCGGTGTGTATGTATTTTTCATAACTTATAACTGTAAATACATACAAACTTATTTATTGAGTAAGTGATGGACGTGAACACTATTATTTTACATGGACAATATGTAAAGTCAAAAGTCATCAACAATGCTTACCAACTCTTTTTTACAAAGAATGTATCTCTATTTTCTATTATCCAACTATAAAAAAAAGAGTAGAAAATAGTAAAAAAAAAAGTAGTGAAACCGTATGTCTTATGGTTCCTTAAAAGATACTGAATTAAATATTTATATTAAGTCAGTCTTGAGAGACCTCATCTTGAAAGAAACTCTAAGATCTGCAGAATCTTGAACGAGATTGAAGTTTATAGACCGCAACTACGTACCTGGTATATTTGCGTTATTCTCGTAAGAAAATGTTCCAAATAATAGTTGCTCCGCATCGTAAACTCTGCGAAATGACATTCAATTTTTCACTTGTTCACCTTGAAGGTCATATGAAGGCCAACTTTGTTTTTTTGAATGAAAACCTGTATTTTTTTGGTACAGCTTACAAAACAATCAAATAACTTGTGCCAGTAGCAAAAAAAACATTTTTTGCTTATTTTCCAATTTTCGAAATTATGTTATTATAAATATAGTATATAATATAGATATATTATATTATTATAAAAGCTATGAGAAAACTTTGCCTTTTTCTTAGTAACGGGCTTTGAAAAATAAACAAATGTACTATGCCTATAAAAATATAACTATGGTTGATAAGCAGAATTTATTTGACACTTTATTGTTAAAATTCTGATCGTCAGTCATTTCTTTTTATTTTCCAAAATCTTCTATTACTAAGAAAGGCGCGTTTTCTCAGTGTTTTTATGTCAATTAAGAAAGCTGGAAAATAGCCAGAAAACGTTTTAGCCAACATTTATTTGAATTTTTTTGGTAAACATAATACAAAAAAAACACAAGTTGACTACCTTCAGAAAACCTTTAGTGAAAGTGAAAATGAAAGTGAAAAACTACCTTCGTGCTACGGGTAGAATTTACTAGGACAAGCACATACCGGATGAGTAGTTACGGCCTGAAACTAAAACCTGGAACACTCAGTATTTGATATAATAATAATTAATTTAAAAAAAATGTAGTGAGTAGAGAAAAAAAATTAGTACTATATACATTCTCGTATACATTTTTATGTATAATGAAAAGCTTCCAATGAAAGACTTCCAAAGCTATTTGGTTAAAAAATCGCAGGTCGATAGCTTTTTAAGGAATGTATTAAAATGAAACGAATACTATTAGGTCAGTTAAACAACATTAATTTTGTAAACCAAGGCTTACTATTGCCACCTATAAACAAAAACCTCAAAAATAAATAGATATACTATAATTTACAAGTAAAGTGACCTTCATTTTAAGTATGAAGTAAAATATTCATGTTCGATATTCATCAGTAATTCATTTTATAGGGTACCGAGTGAAAGAACTTCAAATATTACATTTTTAAACCTGATTCCTACGTAATGATTTTTGAGATTTAGGACCGGTAATTTTACTTTACTTTACGGTTAAGGTTGGATTAACTAACCAGGGCCGTAGCCAGGTGGGGGCGGATCAGGCGCCCTGGCAGGCCGAAATTTCGACCTGACAGAAGACTTCTAAAAATAGAGATGAAAATCTAATAAATATTTACTGTTTTTTGTAAAACTAGATAGAATTATTAAAACATTCCATTTCCATTTATTTATTTTTCGAAAAATATAAAAACACATATTTTAAAATTTAGAAAATTTTCGCCTGCAGCGCCAGTGTGATCATTTTCTATAAACACAATCACCTTAACTTCCTCGGTGAGCCCCCGGCCAAGGTTTATATTCTTTTTTATGGCCGGATCAAAGTTCAAAGATTATTCTTGGGAGTCTATATTTTTGCATAAATGATTTTTTTCATTGAAATTCTGAAATGCCAGGAAAACGCGTGACCTTGAAATTTTGAAAATTTTCACTTACGGGCGCTATTCTCGCACCTGCAGGCGCACCTTTATTTTTTCCGGGTGCCCCCTTGTCCCGGTCCCAAAAATTTAAGACGTGCCCTGGCTATAAAAAGTAAGGCCCTGACAGCAGTAGCGACCAGACCTAACCTTAACGTTAGTTACGGAACTAATCAGACGATAAGACTGTGAAAATATGTACAGACAACACATTAGACTGTACCCATTTTCTCAGTTTTAGCGTCTGGTTACTTATCCGGCCTTAATCGAGAGTAAAAGTACCGGCCCTTAATCTAGAAACTGTTTAGTAGTCCAGTAGCAGGGTCTACCTTCTGGGTTTGACCAATTTTTTTTTTTCGATTAATCACCTATACCTATGTATCTAATACTGAAATATGTACCTACTGTTGAAAATAAATTATGTAGTATGTATGATATTCAAAATTAACATGCGTACTTGTTGAAATTTTCTCTTTCGTTGATGGAGAAATCAATTAGCCATAATAAAAGTTATATCATTTTTTGATAATGGTAAAAAAACTGTTATAGAATATCGTACTCTACCGCGGGTTTCCAGTTGATATTTAACGAGTTAAAAAAGAAGAAAAAAAACGACAAAACTAATTCTATAAAAACTACGTTGTATTCATAAAATTACATTATCTACGTGGCTTGTGGCATGCCAAGTAAAGGCAGATGTCAAATAACGGCACAATCAAACGCGTCTAGCTCAACGCTAAATTAAAAGAGTATTCATAAAGGTGTTTTAATAAATGGTAGCGTGTGACTGTGGATCACTTCTTGTAATGTGTATAAATGTTATCGGCTTAGTACAGTTTTAATCAAGTTTATTGTGATGTGAGCTGGGCTGTCTGCATTTCTGAACAGTGAGCTCACTCAAGGCAAACGGGTGTTTTAATAAATAATCTTACTTCAGCTCTCTATTGAAACTGTACAAATATAAAATACAAGCATAGGTGTCTTCTAAACGCTCCTTTGGGATTTAATACCACTCAGTGTTAATCCACAGTAGGTTTTTTTATTAATTACGAGGGAGAGTAGGTAGGTACATAGTCATACTTTTTAAATATTCATAATTGTTCGCATAATTCACTTTGTTAACCACACTTACTACTTACTAAAGTGATAAAAAATTTCTGTGGGTTAGATAGGCACTAGTTTACAAATTTTAACTTTTGTCTTCCCCCAGAAAAACTTTTTTTTACATCTGATTGTTTGTAAAATAAAATGATTTTTATCGACTTATGTATTTATAAACTCACACTTTTCACTTTTTGCACTCAACGCGCACGTTCGTCAATCATGTTGGCATCATTAGGAGGTGATTAAAACTAAAGTTATATACAATTTAACATATTTAATTAAAATGAACAAAAACATTATAAACAAATCTCTTGGGAAAAACTTGACTTCTTTGGTTTCGGATTCTTTGCTCAAAACTGAGTAAATAAGGGTTTGGTTTCGGGTTTAGGTTTTGGTTTATTTGCAATTTAAAATTGATAAAAATCTAACTGATTTAGATAATATTGTTTCAAAATTAAATGATTGTTTCCCATTTTGTACATAAATACATACTATATATGTACCTATACTACATATATACACTATATATGTATATACATATACAGTAAGGTCCATAAGTAACGGATAAATTCATTATCTACGTAATTTACAATTTATGTATGAGTAAAATCCTGAAACACGTCAATTTTTAATTCTAGAATGCCATTTTTTGAGAATAATTTTATACCTCCCGGAACGAGGGTGCGTGTGATAGCTCATTTGAAAGTGTTTTTAATTCTCCAACCAGCAACATACGATTTTTTAATTTCTATATTTTTTTTATTGAAAATTATCACATTTTTAATGTTACTAAGTAAAGAAAAGATAATGAAACAGAACAGAAGAGCAGTTTAAATCAAATGTTCAAATTGGGCGCCCGTTGCTTCTTGACAACAATGGAGGCGTTCCTGAAATTCTTCTAAAACATTTTGTATTTTGTCCGGGGTAATTTTATTAATTTCTTGACTTATTCTGTCTTTTAAATCTTCTTTGTTATTTGGTCTGGTGAAGTAGACATTCGATTTTAAGTAACCCCATAAAAAATAGTCAAGCGGGGTCAAATCGGGAGAACGAGCAGGCCACTCAATTTCATCGCGTCTACCGATCCATCTATTGGGAAAAACTTGATTCAGATAGGCTTTTACTTCCAATGAAAAATGTGGTGTAGCTCCGTCCTGCTGAAACCAAATATTTCTATCAATTTCATTGGGGTTGCCATCATCTGGGAAGTATTCTTAACTCCGGAACTGAGAAATTTTGCAAGAAATCCCAGTAACACGCGCCAGTTAATGTGCCATCAAAGAAATACGGTCCGATAATTTGTGAATTTATAATTCCAGCCCAAACGTTCACCTTCTCAGGATATTGAGTATTGGCCTCCACATTCAATGTGGATTTTCTGTACTCCAGTATCTACAGTTCTGTTTGTTGACTGTTCCATTTAAGACGAATGTTGCTTTATCAGAAAAAAATGTTTTTTTTTATAAATAAAGAATTATCTCGGAATCTATTTGCCATGATTTCGCAAAATTCCAATCGGCGATCAGGGATCATCGTTAAGTTCTTGAACCAAATGAATTTTATATGGGCGGTATTTTTCGTTTTTTAGAAGACGCAATATGGACGTTTTACTAACATTATTATCGGCGGCAACTTGTCTTGTAGGTTTATGTGGATTATCTTGAATATCTAACAATATATCCAATTTCTGTTCATCGTCTAAAATGCGTTTCCTACCAGATTTAGGAATATCTGTGACCCCAATGAAATTGATAGAAATATTTGGTTTCAGCAGGACGGAGCTACACCACATTTTTCATTGGAAGTAAGAGCCTATCTGAATCAAGTTTTTCCCAATAGATGGATCGGTAGACGCGGTGAAATTGAGCTCGTTCTCCCGATTTTACCTCGCTTGACTATTTTTTATGACGTTACTTAAAATCGAGTCTACTTCAACAGACCAAATAATGTAGAAGATTTAAAAGACAGAATAAGGCAAGAAATTAATCAAATCACCCCGGAAACAATACAAAATGTTTTAGAAGAATTTCAGCAACGCCTCCATTATTGTAAAGAAGCAACGGGCGCCCAGTTTGAACATTTGATTTAAACTGTTCTTCTGTTCTGTTTCATGTTCGTTTCTTTATTTAGTAACATTAAAAATGTAATATTTTTCAATAAAAAAAATATAGAAATTAAAAAAATCTTATGTTGCTGGATGGAGAATTAAAAACCCTTTCAAATGAGCTATCACACGCACCCTCGTTCCATTTAAAAATTATAAAGAGGTAGCTGTCACTCCAAGGGGGTTGGAGGGGGAGGTATCAAATTATGCTCAAAAAATGTCATTTTAGAATTAAAAATTGACGTGTTTCAGGATTTTAGAATATCAATGTAATAATTATACCTATGTACATATACATATATTCAAGTATATGTAAGTAATAAATACTACAAATTATACGTATGAGCTTGAGAACAATAAACAACTAGCATTTTTAGATGTATTATTTATTATTAGAAATAGTGAAAATAAAGTAGAATTTGATTTAGGAGGTGTGTAAATTAATTAATGAGACTGATTTTTAAAAGTTTTTTATTCGAATAGAATTACAATTCAGTATTGCCTCCTTCAAAATAACTTCCTTGGGAAGCCACACAGCGCTGGAGACGGTTCTTGCATTCCTCATAGTAGTGCTGGAACTCATATACTGGAATAGCCTTCAGCTGGTCGGTTACAGCCGTTTCAATGTTTTCTATGGTCCCAAAATTTCGTCTCTTGAGATGATTTTTGAATCTCGGGAACAGAAAAAAAGTCACAAAGACTCAAGTCAGGCGAATAAGGAGGCTGAGGAGCCACAGGAATGTTTTTATTGGCTAAAAAACTCTTTTACTGTAGAGAGACTCAAGAAAAGAGAGTTGCCAAGTGCTGCGCGCCTATTGGCCCGTGGATGTTTCTCTTAGCTCGGCATGTGTTGCCTGCTGACGAAGCGCCGCCATGTTTTTGCGAGAAATGAAATGTCGTCAGGCAACCACACGCCGAGCTAAGATAAACATCCACGGGCCAATCAGTGCGCAGCAATTGGCAACTCTCTCCCTTGAGGCTCTCTATTTTACTGAAATGGCTGTGTGGCAAGGCGCATCGTCGTGATGCAACATCCAGTTGTTCTTGATGTTTAGTCTCACACGCATGGCCTTTTTCGAAGTTTTTCAAGAACCTATGTGTAAAAGTGTTGTATTGATTTACTGTTTGGCCTGGAGGCACAACCTCTTTGTGGGCAATTCCCTGGTTATCAGCATGCCAGGGATGCATGCCAGGGATCAGCATGCCAGATCTTTGACTTGCTCATTCTTGCTTTTTAGGTCTTGGAGAGCTTGAAGTGTGCCATTCCGTGCTTTGGTGCTTGGTTGTTTGAGTACGACTCGGAAGGTCGTACTCAAACACCCAAGTCTCATCATCAGTAATGACACGTTCCATAAAATGGGGATCATTTTCAATCGATTCCAAAAAAGTCAAGACACCTTTCTCTCCTGATGTACTTTTGTTCCTGCGAAAGGTTTTTTGGAACGAAGATGAAAAATTTTTTTTGAAAGAAGATGAAGGCCTTCCGCTGCGTGGTTCATCTTCAATCGACTCTCTTCCTTCTGAGAATGCCATAAACCACCGAAAAACCTGGGGTCTGAAAAAACACTGTCTCCGTAGGCGTGTTGAAGTTTTGTAAAAGTATCCGTTGCGCTGTATCCAAGTTTGAAACAAAACCTAATTGTACACCGTTGCTCAAAATCAATGTCACTCATTTTTAAAACGCAATATAAAAAAAACCGGTTTTCGAAAACAGTCACAAAGAACAAACAAATGACCCGTCTCCGCAGTGTTGCTAGATCGGGCACTACGTTGCCAGTCTCATTACTTAATTTACATACCTCGTATACCGCTATCGCGAGGATATCGCTGCTCACAGATTTTTATGTATACCTACCCCTGTGATTTATATAATATATCATTCTTTTCGCCTTAGAATAACGAGTTTATATTATATATAGAAAAATTGATAAGAATTGATAAGAATTTAAAGAATTTACATTTAAGAAAAATCTGTACAATTCCACGACTTTTCGGAAAGACGCTCAAAATTTAAGGTTACGCACCAGTGACGTGTCGAAAAAATGTTAAGTGTTCAGATGGAGCAACGGATTAATCTCATGTTTCTTGTTAAACTGGGGAAAACTTTTACAGAAGGGGAAAACGTTTAAGAAGTGTACAGGAATAAATGTTTATCCCGTAGGTACACAAGTTTTTGAATGGTTTAAACGGTAAGAAAAAAGGGACGTGAAACGACCGAAGACGATCCGCGCCCCGGACGGCCCTCAACGTCAAAAACGGACGAAAACGTTGAAAAAAATTGGTAAATTAATCCGCGAAGATCATCGTCTAAGCATCCGAGGTCCGAGAACTTGCTGAAATAACAGGGATCGACAAAGAATGCGTTCGCCAGATTTTGCATGAATCGTTCAACATGCGCAAAGTTTGCATACAAATAGTGGCAAAACTCCTCACTGCACAGCAAAAGGAATCAAGAATGAACATTTGCGCGACATTCTAAACAGCATAGACACTGATCTAGGCTCGTTAGACACGGTGACACTGAAGGGGACAAGATTCGAAAGTGTGGAAGCGGTTAAAGCAAAAGCGACGGAGGTCTGAACCAGCTGACAGAAGCGGACTTCCAGCACTGCTTTCGACAATGGAAACATCGTATGAAGCAGTGTAGAGATCGCCAAGGGGAGTACATTGAAAGCGAAAAAGTTGCTACTGTAATTGGTAACGAATAAAAAGTATTATGACAGCAGTTCGGTTATTTAATAGCCACACCTTGTAGTATAGACTCCTCCCATTTGAAAAAAATATACATATTTTTTTATCCCCTGAAATATGCACGCTGCTGTACTTTTTATAGCATTTTAACAAAATTCATAACCGCACAACGTTTACTTAAAACTTTTTTTTCTATAGGCAATAATAACGATGATAAGGGGTGGTTAATTTGGTAATTTATAATGAATGACCATGTACATAGTTCGGCATGAATGGCATAAAGGTCATAAATGTCATATAGGTCAAAAATGTTATGTTGTGTTATGTTATAAAAAACCTGATGTTTTAATATTTACGTAACTTACATGTATTGTGTATACATACATATGTACCGACACTATTTTATTTTATTTCTATTTTTTTTATTGTTTATTTACAAATGTATTCAACAGTTAATTCATAAAGAATAAAACAAAAAAAATTTACTGAATGGATTTCCTCAATCCAATAAGTAAACTATAATATTAACGAAATAGGAAAATTCCTAACGAATAGGAATAGTATTCTTTTGTTATTGATAAATATTAAAACGGTGTACTTCATTAAAAACAGTTGTTTTTTAAGGTGAATCATTCGACAATGGTATTCGACCATGGAATAATATCCT
Source organism: Aromia moschata (assembly GCA_029963805.1). NCBI lineage: Eukaryota > Metazoa > Arthropoda > Insecta > Coleoptera > Cerambycidae > Aromia > Aromia moschata. Next base: position 13,008 of record JAPWTK010000750.1, read on the forward strand.
TGCTTCATTTCTATTGCGCTTAACCTATTGTACCTGTCTATTATGTAAAGGTGTACTTAATTACTGTGTTAACAAGTCATATATGTTTTTGATAACTATTCCACAGATTTGTTAAATCCAAATCTAGTAAAATATGTATAAGGTCTTATAAATAATATAACATTTATTAAACATTTTTTGTTTATTTTTAAATTCGTATAATTTTTAAATTCTTGTTTGCTTTTAATATACAGTGAGGACGTAAACGTTTGCATAAATTCAGTACTTTCCAAATTAAAAATTATATATCAAAAATTATATATATCGTCACCTTTTTTGAAGAGTTATGAATTACTGAAGCTACCAAAAAGCTAAGAATTTAAAAATAAGGTTGAAAAATAAACTATATACGAGGTGTGGCTATTAAATAACCGAACTGATGCTACTACCAGCGCGCTGTGAGCGTGTCGCGACAAGTTTGAACAGAACTGAGTCTGGTGATACTTTCCTCACATTGAGCTCGCTGGACCAGCCAGTGGGTTACTCAGTTTTACTGTAGCAGTCGTTTGAATTAGTCTGCGCAGCAGTGCCGCGTCGAAAAAATGTTAAGTATTCAGATGGAGCAACGGGTTAATCTCAAGTTACTTGTTAAACTGGGGATAAATTTTGCAGAAGTTTATGCAATGTTAAAATAAGTGTATGGGAATGACTTTATCCCGCACACAAGTTTTTGAATGGTTTAAACGGTTTAGAGAGGGACATGGAACGATCGAAGACGATCCGCGCCCCGGACGGCCCTCAACGTCAAAAACGGACGAAAACATTGGAAAAATTGGTAAATCAAACCGCGAAACTCGTCGTCTACGCATCCGAGTGCTTGCTGAAATAACAGGAATCGACATTAGCGCTGACATTCTAAACAACATTGACACTGATCCAGGGTTGTTAAACACGGTGACACTGAAGGGGACAAGATTCGAAAGTTTGGAAGCGGTTAAAGCAAAAGCGACGAAGGTTCTGAACCAGCTGACAGAAGCGGACTTCCAGCACTGCTTTCAACAATGAAAAAAATAGTATGAAGCAGTATAGAGATCGCCAAGGGGAATACATTGAAGGCGAAAAAGTTGCTACTGTATTGGTAACGAATAAAAAGTGTTATGACAGCAGTTCGGTTATTTAATAGCCACACCTCGTACATAACTAAAAGATTATAACAATTTAAAACATCGCAATGTCATAATCTCATAAAGTGTACTTGTCATTAAGTCTCCACGAAGCGAAATAATTTTAATGGCTTTTGTTTAATAATTATCAGACTTGAAATATAAACGAAAACTAAAAAAAGTGTGAACTAAAAAATCAACTAGTTCAAGTAACAATTAACAAGTTCATTTCATGAAAAATTAGTGAAATGTTTCTTTAAGTGTTAAGATACTACCATTTATTTTTTTAATATCTTTAATTAATATTTAACAGTATCTATAAAAATGGATTACTTATTACGGCCGGTTTTGGAGTATTGGAGTTAAAACTTTTTTATTAAAAATTTCTTCTTAAAGAATCTTTTTTTACAATTTCTTAAATGTTGATAGTTTTTAAGTTATTTGCAAAAAACTAAACCATATTTTTTCAATCTTAATTTGTTAATGTTTGCAATTGCTTATGCGCGGGTTTGAAACTTCTGCACGTTTTTCTAGATGTCCTTACGAATCCAATGAGCCCTCACTCATATTTTTACCAGCAATAGCAAGAATTAACACTATTTTGAACTTGTGAATCAGATTAATTACGAGGTGTGTAAGTTAAGTAATGATACTTTTTTTATTTTTTGTTTATTAGAATATTATTACAATTCAGTACAATCCTTCAAAATAATTTCCTTGGGAAGCCACATAGCACTGGAGATGGTTCTTCCATTCCTCATAGCAGTGCTGGAACTCATATACTGGAATAACCTTCAGCTGGTCGGTTACAGCGGTTTGAATGTTTTCTATGGTCACAAAATGACGTCCCTCGAGGTGATTTTTCAATCTCAAGAAGAGAAAAAAGTCACAAGGACTCAAGTCAGACGAATAAGGAGGCTGAGGAGCCACGTGAACGTTTTTACTGGCTAAAAACTCGTTTAACACGTTGACTGCGTACATCTCTCCGGCGATATGTAGGAGTTTTGCTCTGGAAGACAGGATCGATTATATCAAAACGTCATGCAAGTGCATTAGCCGTGAAAACGTTATTTTTTAACTGATTTTTGATGCTACAAATAGCGTTCGGATCCTTATGGTTACTAGACTTAATTACAGCATTAATTTTTATACATATCCCGGGAGATATGTATCGCACACGTTTAATACGGGATTTACTTATGTGCGCAACATATCCCCAGCGTCCTGTATTGACAACTCTCAGCTTGCATACAACTTAACTGCACAGTCTGCAGAGGAGCCCATTTAGTTGAAAGAAGAGAGAATTTAGTTGGAAGAAAGAAGAGAAAACCATGCACTGGATGGTGAAGTTATTTTTTTCGGGTTTTGCCGCGGTCGTCTAAATTGACTAGACGTTTCGCTGATCATGCTGTCAGCTTCTTCAGAAGGTTTCTAAAGACTTTAGAAACCTGCTTTCTTTAGTCTTCAGTCTTTAGAAACCTTCTGAAGAAGCTGACAGCATGATCAGCGAAACGTCAAGTCAATTTAGACGACCACGGCAAAACCCGGAAGAAATAACTTCACCATTGGACAACAGCCGTAAAAGCCTGCATTCTACATGTACTGGATGTTATCAGAAATTACGGCCAACCATGTCGAGCCGGGAAGCAGACAAAAAAGTCCGACGTATAATAAGCTATTGTGACGAATGTCCAAACAAGCCGGGATATTGCCTTCAGTGTTTCAATGAAAAACATGATTAAAATATTTTTAGTTTAGCTTCTATATATTGCTTATTTGATTTCATTTTAATTTTTATACAATAATATTTTCTTTTCAATATATCGGAGATATATACAATGTGAATCCAATATCAATTATGATATTGGATTCACAAGATTGGATTGGCCAATCCCATATCAATTTTGATATTGAATTCACAAGAACCTCTAAAATATTCCTGTTTAACAATCATGAAGTTCTTCAACACATCTTACAGATGGCTTTAAAGTAATCACGCACTACATATCTCCGAGGATATGTAACGCAACGTCAACGTGTTAATGAAATGGCTGTGTGACAAGGCGCATTGCCGTGATGCATCATCCAGTTGTTCTTCATGTTTGGTCTCACGCGCGTGACCCTTTTTCGAAGTTTTTTAAGAACTTCTCTGTAAAAATGTTGATTTACTATTTGGCCTGGAAACACAAACTCTTTATGGACAATTGCCTGGCTATTAAAAAAAGTAAACCAGCAATTCCACGGTTTGGCGCTTGCTTTCGGGTCGTACTCAAACACCCAAGTGTCGTCACCACTAATGATACGTTTCATAAAAAGGGGATCATTTTCAATCGATTCCAAAATGTCAAGACACCTTTCTCTCCTGAAGTCCTTTTGTTCCTGCGAAAGGTTTTTTGGAACGATTTTTTCGCAGATTTTTCTCATCCCCAATTCGTTAGTCAAAATCTGATGAACAGTGGTGTAAATCAAATTTAACTCTTCCCTGAGCAGTCTTGTCATCAACCGACGATCTGAACGCACAAAATCTCTATCTGTTGAGGAATGGTTCGTTCAAATACACAAATAGACAGCTCTTCAGTTCAGTTTAGTTTAGTTTCAAGTTCATATAGCACTTTGCGGCATTTGGCTGCCTAAAAAGTTGTATTATTGTGTTTGGAAACATTGCGTCACTTGCGTTTAGTACATGTGTATTAAATGTAAAGTGGATCTCCCCTTGACGAAGTAAATTGTTGTTAGAAACGAAGTCCAGTAGTTTCTCTATCAAATCATCCCCCCCCCCCCATACGGTCCACCGTTCTACGGTCTTCACCCACGAAGACCCCCCCCCACAACTCAAATCAAAGGAGTTACACCTCGGTAATTCACAACACTATCGACATTTTCATCGATTCTTTAAAATGAAGGCCTTCCGCTGCGTGGTTCATCTTCAATCGACTCCCTTTCTTCTGAGAATGCCTTAAACCACCGGAAAACCTGGGCTCTTGAAAAAACACTATCTCCGTAGGCCTGTTGAGATTTTGCAAAAGTATCCGTTGCACTGTCTCCGAGACTGAAGCAAAACCTGATAGTACACTGTTGCTGATGTCACTCATTTTTAAAACGCACTAGAAAAAAAAACGATTGACGGAAACAGTCACAAAGAACAAACAAATGATTCTCAGAAGTTCAAACTTGTACTGAAAGTGTATTACATGTTAACCTAGCGTCCTTCCAAGTCCCGTCTCCATAGCAGTGTTCCTAGACAGCAGGGACAACTGACGCATGCGCAATAGCGGGGGGCGACACCTAAGCGCGCATTGGCGGAACAGTCCGCGGATAGCGGAACTTAAGCGCGCTGGGTAGCAGAGTTTGTGTGTTTGAACGACGCACGGACTGTTCCGCCAATGCGCGCTTAGGTGCCGCCCCCCGCTATTGCGCATGCGTCAGTTGTCCCTGCCGTCTAGGAACACTGCTCCATAGTGTTGCTAGATCGGGCGTTATGTTGCCAGTCTCATTACTTAATTTACACACCTCGTATAACCCCATACAAACATTTGCGACAACCTCCGCCTGGCTACTGACGTAGGAAGAGTGCAACTGCACACGCCTCGAGATGGAACCCTTAGCTCCGATAAGGTAGGTATCCCCAAGGTCTGCCCAGTTCTTTTTTTGGTTCACCCCTGATAGATAACATCCCTAAAAATCTATCATTTTCAGAAGAATTACCACTACCAAAACAAAATATCCTAAAACCTGTTTCTTGCGAGATATTTACCAACGACATCCTTAATTAACATAACTACATAATAGTTATTATTATTATACAGTTTTTTTAGTTGTCTAAAGGTTTTCCGGTGGGTCAGTTTTAACATAATCGTATGTGATTAAAGAAATAATCCAAATTGCATAATCTAATGCAGACAAACAAATCATATAATCGCGTTGCCAGACATGTATACATATGTATATATGTATATAATTCTATTGCGCTTGGCACCACTTAAAACCGACGTCAAAATACTGTTGTGTGTCACCTGTGCCGCATTAGTTCGTTTAGTCACTTTATCTTATCTTAAATAATCACACAGTAGGAACACGTTAGTCACAGATATGAATCACAAGGTGAATGAAACCTAAAAAAATAAATTCTTATTTATACCAAAAAATACACGTTTTACTAATATTTACAATATATCATCATATATTGTAAATATATAAACGGTAAAGAGTGGATAAAATATGTACCTACATGTTTCATCCTCTTTGTATTAAAATATATACGTACATGTTGAAATTTATTATATTTCTTCAAGTTGAAATTAAGCGAATTAGTCCACTTACTCGGGCGGAGTGCATTACCTCCGAAATCTGTCGGACTGCATGGATTTTGCTGAAATTTTGGATTTAAGCTTGTCTTACCCTGCTTTTCAAGTTATATATGGGCGAGGTGTGTTTTTTTATTTTAAGGGGTTAAAACTACTCCCTAGTAAAAAAAAATAGAAAAATACATTTTTAATACATTGCAACAATAATATACATATGTACTTTAGAAATCTAAGAGCTCCAAAATATTAATATTTCTCACGCTCCGAAATTATCTCACAAAAATTTCATTGGTTTTTCTTCAATAAGTCGGTTAATTTTCGAGATTTGCTATATGTATTACGCCATTTTAAAGGTAATTTCAAGGGCTACAAGGCTAGGCTCATTAAAAAGTCCACGTACCTTTTAATTTTAAAAGGTAAAGGGTTGAATGGCTCGGGACAGGTGGTGTTCACACCATGACATGAACTTTAATCGGTAATACAGGGTTTGTCCGGAAAGTAATGTCAGTGAGTTTTTTTTCCCGAGACTGTACGCGCCAGCCCGCGCTTTACGTTCTGGGATTGTGGTGGGGGGATCTGGCAACAAGATCCAACAAGCGTCGGTTGGCTACCGGTCGTTGTAGCGGTCGCATCACTCGTTCTTTGAGAGTCGTTACAGTGACCCGGTGCAAGAAAAAAAGCAACGTTCGCTTGAGCAACGGATGGCGATAAAGTTTTGTGTCAAACTGGAGAAGAGTGCTGCGGAAACCATTCCAATGTTGAAGAAGGCTTTCGGCGTCGATTGTCTTTCGGACAGGCAAATTTTCCGGTGGCACAAGGCCTTCGCAGAAGGTCGGGAAGATGTCAACGACGAGAACCGCGCTGGACGGCCATCAACCTCCAGTTCCGACGACAATGTGAAACGTGTGCGTGACTTGTTGAACACTGACCGTCGTCTAAGTGTCCGTTTAATTTCCGAAACATTAGACATTACGAAAACCATTGTTCACGAAATTGTGTCGGAGTCTTTAGGAATGAGGAAGGTGTGCGCGAAGCTCGTGTCAAAAGTGCTAACGGACCTTCAAAAAGCGAGGCGCGTCGAAACCTGCCAAGAACTTTTGGACACCTGCGAAGACAACCACGCTTTCCTTGATGACGTCATTACCGGGGACGAAAGTTGGGTCTTTGAACACGATCCGGAGACGAAGAGGCAAACTGCGGAATGGCACACGTCGAACTCCCCTCGCCCCAAGAAGGCCAAGATGTCCAGGTCAAAGATCAAGACAATGCTGATTGTCTTTTTTGATTGCCGGGGATTGGTCATCATGAGTTCGTTCCGCAGGGGACAACCGTAACCGGAAAGTTTTACGTCGAGGTGCTGAAGCGGCTGAAACGCAGGGTGAATCGCGTCCGCCCAGACATCTCAAAATCCTGGAAGCTTCACCACGACAATGCGCCTTCGCACACCTGTTTTCTCGTGGCCGATTACCTCGTCAAGGCAGGCATCACCGTTGTTCCCCAGCCTCCCTACAGCCCCTATGTGCCCCCCCCCCCAGACTTTTTTCTGTTTCCGCGCCTCAAAACCCCAATGAAAGGACAGCATTTTGGGTCGGTAAAAAACATTCAGAAGTCTTGCACCGACGCTTTAAAGGCGATTCCGGAAAACGACTACCGTGCGGCTTGTGATGCGTGGAAGACCCGCTGGAACCGATGTGTGGACGCAGGAGGAATGTATTTTGAAAGTTTCTAAAGATTTGTACACATAGAACCAATAAAAAACATTTTTCAAAGCTTACTGATATTACTTTCCGGACAAACCCTGTATCTCCATCAATAATCATCCTACAGAAATTAAAAAAAAAAAACGAAAATGTTACTTTTTTTCAAAAATTATGCAATTTAAACCGGTCAAACTTCTGGATCTAATAAATAATACTAAAATAAAATGTCATGTAGAAGGAAAACGATAAATTTTGTTTCTGGTGGATATTAGGTTAATTATACTGCTCTTTTTTTCTTAAAAAAATTCGAGCTCTTTCTTTTATGCGCTATAACTCACTAAATTTACATACAAATGACTTTTATCAGTGCTCATTTTGTGTGCTCAATCAACCCTTTTCTCGTAATTTAATGTTGAAAACATTGATCCAAGTATTCGCAAAAAAAAGGTCTCCTTTCACCGATCATATCTCGCTTTTTATTGCACCTAGAATAATTTAAAATTAATTAATCTCTTCGTTTTTTTTATAAGCTTCATTTTTGTTCTGTATACTTTTTTTCGATTAGAGACGTTATTTTTGAGTTATTCGTGAAAAATCGTAAAAAAAAACGTGGCTTTTCGATGAAAATTCAAGGTTTTCAACCACTAATAACTCAAAAAGTATTGACTTTCAGAAAAAACTTTATAGAACAAAATTTGCTTATAATTTGATCCTCTATCGATTCCCGGAGTAAAAGAAATTGAGTAAAAGAAATTTCAACTCCCGAGAAGGGGTTGCACCATCCCTGGGGGCAAAAGCACACATCGGAATTATATAACTTTTGTTATTTAAGCACTTTCCTATCATCTCACCAAATTTCAAGTGAATCGGTTGTCCGAAAGAATTCGGAGGTGAATATCTCGAGTAACTGGACTAATGCTTGATCTTTTTTTTGATTAAAATAATGTTAAGTAAATCAGGTTATCTTCTAGGTATTTTTAATAATACGATTTAATGTCAGTAATACGTTTCGGTAAAAAGAAGCATATATGTCTACACTTTTGTTCTGTAAACAAGTAGTGTCAGAAAGTACAAGGTGTCATTGTACACCATAACACAGGCAATAAAAAGAAATAAATAATGTTCGAGAAACCCCACTCGAATATCACTACGTATTTTGATGTTCTGAATTCGAATCTAGGTCACAATTGCTCTATCACCCTCAGGCTTTCCCCTAATAACAAAAATCCCCAAGAAAAGCCATTAATTAACTTAACTTAATTGACTTAACATTGGCTGTAACTGTGAGGGTGATGAAGAACCTGAGGATGATCTAGCAATTCTCACACCTAATCCGGATTCAGCACGTCAAAATACGTACAATTCCTACGGTGGTTTCTCGGACACAAAAGAAATCTAATGTCCAAAATCCACCATTGTATCCTTACGTATTTTAACGTGCTAGTTCTGAATCAGGAGTCAGAATTGCTCAATCGCTCTTGGGTGCGCCATTACTCTCAGAATTGATTGAGATTATACTTACTAAGGGATATTTGCTCCTAGGAAAAAAACCTAAATATGATGGAGTTATTTTGACATTGAATTCGGATTCAACACATCAAAAAAACGATACTATAGTGAAGTTTCTAGGACACGAGATTTACTTTTTCTGCGTGTGCCTAATGAGCGAAGAAACTGAATATGTTTTGGGTAAAAATACTGCAATGTTACCAAACTTACCTTAGTCCAAAAGAGCAGTTATCAAGATACAGTATGTCAAAGTTATAATTTTATTTTAGATTTTCCTAATAACTTTTAAAAACTAACATTTATTCAAAAAAATTTGGTGATTGGTATTTTTTTGGACAATGAATTTTAATTTTGATCATTAATTTTGATATACATTGTAGAGGGCGCTCTTTGCGTCATTGTGAGTACCCAGACAAAAACCTAGAGTATTTATGTTTTAGTTAAAAACCTCTGCCTAAGAAATCACTACTTCCACATCAAATTTCTTTACATTGAATTAGAGTAACTCGCTAAAACATTATGTTATATTTTTAAAAGTGAGATATTAGGTTATTAGGGTAGGTATGCCCCGTGGATGTGGAAGTAATAAAAAATACAATTAAAAAAATGCACAGTGGTATATTAACGTAAATTAATTACGTAAAATACTGCTTGTTTGGATTATTGCGTTTTATACTTTTATCTTTTATCTAAAAAAGTTTGACAAATCATATTTTTAATGTTTGGATTAAGTAGTTTAATAAACTTGTATATATTTTTAAATAATATTTCTTTGAAAAAGAACGTTTTCGTTCAAATTATGTACTGTAAAAATCGTGACAAATTAATGTTTTAATGTTTGGATTAAATAGTTTAATAAACATAGGATATATTTTTTAAATAATATTCTTTCTTTCAAAAAGAACGTTTCTTGTCCCTCCCTAATCTCCTTTTGTCCTCACTTTCTCCTCATTTTGTCCTCTTTCTGCCCTCCTTAACCTTTTTGTCCTCTTAACCTTTTTTGTCCTCCTTGTCCTCCTTACCTTTCTTGCCTTTGTTGTCCTCATTACCCTCCTTGCGTCTTCTTTACTTCCATTTGTCCTCCTTTCTCTCATTAACTACTTGCCCTGTTGCACCAAATCAGATTCTTGTCATTGTCCTCTTAAACCCATTACCCTCCTTTATTCTTGTTGATAAACTTGTCCCCATTGATCTCTTTGATCTACATTTATTTTTCCTCCTTTCCCTCCTTAACTACATGTCCCGTTGGACCAAGTCAGTTTCCATCCATTCATCTTCTCTGAACTTCGTGGTGTGAACCAAAGTGGCTTTTTGACTTGAGAATGAGGAAGTAACTATTGTCTTAGTAATGCGATATTTGAATTATTCTACTTAGTTCACGTTAAAATACAACCCCCCCCCCTTGCCTTCTCCCCTCCTATGGAACAACAAATAACACATGTCCACTTAATAATTACTAAAATTGACGTTAAAAAATATATATTATTTTACCTATTTTACCTGACCTATTTTAAATACTTAGTCTTTTCAACCCCCTCAACTCCCTACCCTATTAAGTTAAAAACCTTCACATTTGTAGACTCTGTTATGCTGTCAGTATAACTCAAATTTGAAGTGCATAACTTGCTTCATTTTAAAATTACTAATTGTCAAAAAAAGTATATTACCCCTATTTGACACCCAACCCCTCAACCGATTAAGCTCATAATCATCTAATCAGCTCCAGACGTCATCATGATAGATAAGTGTTCCAAATTTGGAGGTGATTTCTTAACGCGATCTCGAGTTATCGTGTACACAAAAAAATTTAATAGAGGTTAACATTTGTTTTCACTTACACTTAAAATCTCAACGTTCCAGAACATTGTAGGCTTATTTAGCCACCATTTTATTTATTTTTTCATGAATACTATAGTCCACAACGTGGATGTGGAAATAAAATATCAATTTTCTCATCATTTTTCCGACCTTCAAGATATTTACGTTTAAATTTCTCGGTCCAACCGATTTGTATTATAAATATGGGATGTACCTATAGAAGTAAGTAGTTTACTTCTTTGAGTAAAATACTTCTTGAAAGGTTTTTGAAGAAGCTTATTAAAATTAACTTAAACATATACATAACTTATACTGCAACTTAACTTATATATTTTATAATTAAGGAATATGAGCTTAATATGATAAGCTAATATCCACGATTTTATCAGTCACAGAAGCCAACAACAATATCTAAAAATGTATTTTTAAGAATCTTTATGATAAACAATATGTGTTATGAAATTTGTAACCAGCCAAGAAAATGGGGAGGTAGTGAGACATAACTGAAAAATAGAATAAGACAGAACGTAATTGCGACACTTTGCCAAGCACGTCCCACTTAGAGGACCGATTAGTGATTCGTGATCAGTGATGAGGCGTTTCGCATTTGTTGGAGATTTTGTCTCTCTATTTCACTAAGAACCGAGATCCCTTGTTTTTGTAATGTCATGGTATAACGTCTGCGTGATTAATGAACTTCACACTGGCATTTAAAATCAACCACAATACCCACAAAAATGTGTGACTGAAATGGGATTTCTTCACATTGTTTTACTCAAAGCCTATATATCAAAAATTGTACTCTCTACTATCTGTAAAAAAGGGTCTGTTCTTCATAACTAATGTGGTTTCTGGAGGAAAAAAAACTTTTAGTTAAAACAAACAATACAATAAAACTATTATGCCCACAGTCAATTCATGGTACTCTTCGGATATATTTGACATGATATATTATCGTGTTAATCTTATGTTAATCATAATATTATGTTAATCGTCGATCTCTAAAACAGTTACTGGGAACAACAGTTATAAGGCATACCTTCTTTGCGAAAAAGTAATGTGCAGATTGATATTTTTTATAGAACCGTAAGTAGGTGATACATGCACGTGCTTCTGCTACAATCTACATCATCAAAGTTATTGACCAATTTAAATTCCTTGCTCCAAAAAAATTCTCAACTACACAGTTTTGTGTAAAAATGTTAATTTAAAAAAAAATGATTTACGAAAATCGAAAATAAAATTGTAACTTTGACTTTCTCTGTCTTGTTAACTACCATTAACTTTTGGAGTAAGGTAAGTAGTTAAATTGCAATATATTTTTTTAAATATGCAGTTTCACTGGGTACCATTAATTATGGGATCCTGTATATGTATGAAAAATAATTTTGTTTTAAAATGTGTCAGCAACATTATAAGAAAATAGACAAATACATCAACAATATATTCTATAAAGTTATTGCAGAATTTTATATTATTCCTATGCAGTAAATAAAAGAGAAAGTTAGAATTCATGTTATCATTACGACATTAAAACACAATTTTTTGTGAGCATACTGTCTGAAAACGAAACTCGAATGTAAATAAATATGTCCTCAGTTGGAAAAATACGTAGATAGTTAAAAAAATAAAGGCTAAAGGCCTTTAATAGGGTAAACTTAAGTCTCAATTCATACGTACTCATATAAGTAGAAATATGATAATTATAAAATACTCGTAGAGCGTGGAATAGCCAAATGGAGCATATTCATTGATAAAAAAATATCTGATTGACGAAATTCGCTAGAACATACTAAAAACTTAGTAACTAATACCGTTTCGTTCTTGATAAAATCAGAAGGCAATCAAAAACAGTTGGAGTGACTTCTTTCGAGAGCGTCAACTAAAAAGAAGACCCTAAGAAGAAGATAGACAATTCTACAGATGGTTGTTTGTGGAGAACACTATCAAAGGCAAAAACTTCAAGAAAAATTGCCCGATGTCCTGACTATATCCCAAGGTACCATTAGTAAAAGTGAAAAGCAGTTTCGCAAATGTGGACACAAAAAATAAGCTTCCAGTGCACTGAGTAACAATATCAAATTACATATAATTCTTGAGTTTGTAGTTTCCACATAATTCGAGTCAACAAGCAGCTTCAACATTGAACATTAGCCATTCCTCGATTCTTCGCGTATTAAACGAAAATAAAATGCATTCCTATAAACTGATTCTGACTGAGGCTCACTGAAGACGATTTTATGTGAACAAGTGATCCAAATAGCAGTTAGAAGAAGATAGAAGATCGTATTTATGTGAACAAGTGATCCAAAGATTACATACAAATGTTATTCCACTAGAAAATGTTTTGTTTTCTGATTGCACATGGCGTGAAATGTAAAAGTGGACTTTACTTTTACACTCACCCTTGTTAATCGTCAAAACTATCATTACTGGCCTCAAGAAAATCCTCACTAGATGAGTGAATTACATACGCAAGGGCGTGAAAATGATATTTGCTGAGGGATGGTCTCCAATTGGCATTGAATATGGAAGTCATAGATAATGGGGTAATACATTTTTTTCTTTGTCTGTGGATAATCCTCAAACGATACAAGATATACATTTACCATTTGATATACCTGTAAAAGTAGTAGGTAGTAGTAGTAGTACAGTATTACATAACAAGTAGTACAGTAATACATAACACTGGCCGTGTTCATCACACAGAACGATCTCTCGGCGATCAGTGATCAAAAATTACTGATCGTTGATTGCTTACCAACATATCGTCGCTGAGCTGAGTATATCTCCAATGTGACAAAATGTAAATTTTAGAGGAGGACAGATAAAACTGCTTAAAAGCAGTTGTAAAGAAAGTGATATATTTCGTAAATATATTTTTATATCTAATATAACTTATACCCTTTCACCTTTTATAGTCTAGTTTTTCTTATACATTTTCTTTAAAATTTAAGCGGTTTTATTTGTCTCCTCTAAAATTTACATGTTGTCACATTGCTACATAGAATGTCTGCTGATAAGTGAGCGATTACTCAGAATTATGACGTTCAAATGTTATGATCACATTTTTAGCGTAACAAGTGTTCAAATTTTTTCCCTATTTACAGCAAAGCAGTTAGGCTGCTAATGCTGGAGATGCTGCTAATTCATTTTGAATCTTCTGTTCTGACTTTTAACAGGAGTCGTTATACAAGACGAAATAATATATCTTTGTTATAATTGTAGAAACCACTGATCAGTAATATTAATAAGAAATTATCGATATAATTTATAATAATGGGAAACTATAAGTTCTTACAGTGTCCTAATATTCCAGTATTGCATCCCTTTATATTCTTTCACTTTTTTAATTATTTTCCATATTTTTATAATAGAAGCTTTTCTTGTATAGACAAAAATGATTATAGTCTATGTAATTAGACACAAATATAATTTTATTTGATTAAAAATAAATATTTTTTTCTATATTACTGTTTAATATACTAAATAATAGTTAATATTACATATATAGTGTGTCCACGAAAGTTCGTGAATCATATTCGAAAAATGTTAATTAGATATCAGATTTTTTGATAACGATTTATAATTTTTGACATTCTAATTTTATATAGTTTTAAGTATCTGTTTTTTTTAAATTTTTATTCAAATAAAATTATAATTCAGTATTGTCTCCTTCAAAATAATTTCTTTGGGAAGCCACACATAGCGCTGGAGACGGTTCTTGCATGCCTCATAGCAGTGCTGCAACTCATATACTGGAATAGCCTTCAACTGGTCGGTTACAGCCGTTTGAATGTTTTCTGTGGTCCCGAAAGGGACTGAATCACTCTTGAGGTGATTTTTCAATCTCAGGAAGAGAAAAAAAGTCACAAGTTTTTCCCATGTTATGCCAATTAATTATTTCGAAAACTGGAAACGTAGCAAAAAAAGGGTTTCAGGCAAATGTTATTCGACTTTTTTTTGTAAATGTGGTGGATATTGCAAAAAAATGTTTTCAATAAAAAAAGTTGACCTTCAAATGATCTTGATGAAGGTGAAAACCTACTACCTCGTTTTGTAGAGTTTACCGAACCGATCATGTTTTATTTAAAACATTTTCGTGTAACTATCGTAGGTAAGTACTTAACCTAAATTCTGAGACACCCAGTTTTTCGTATTCATTCTGGAATAACTTGAATCTATTTAAAATCAAGATACGGAAAATGCTAAATATGTACATACATACATACATATGTTGTATTTCGATTGCCATTTTCTGTTATGTTATCCTATATAGTATAAGAGAATGAATATAACAAACGATGGTAATGCTAGCATAATAAGTACAACGTTTAATTCAATAAATGTATGTAATGCTGTATGGTATTAAAAATCATGTATTTACTCATATCTATTTTGTTGCATCATTCACTGACGTCATACTATCAATGTCACTACACTCATCTCTTATCACGTAAAAGTAGTAATCGCATATTTAGGGAACTCACATTACTTGTGTTTAAGAATTTAAAGGGAAATAATAAGTCAAGTGTCGTGTCATAACGGAGTGTAGGCAAACGAAAGAACAATTTGCGTACGTCACTCCTAGCTAATGATGACGTAATAATTGGTTAATTGTTGAAATGTTATTATATTATGAGCTGTAGGAAGGTTTGCATTGAGAAACAACTTTCGGTGCGCATTGAACCTTGTCCTGTTTGTTACACACAAAACATGCCGGTGTTGCCGGTTACACTCGTGTTAAGATGTGCGACAGGTAGAAATATAGAATAGTACGTGCACCGTGGGGTATCCCTAGTAGCAACGTTATATACTTTGCAAAGTACAGGCGGAATTTAATGTCGATATACATATTTTAACTTCGACAGGTTTTAAGATACGCATCTACCTCAAATTTGTTGCCATGTTTGATCAAAATTTTCAACAATTATGATGATGATGTCAAATTTCAAATACGCATCCTGTACTTAAAACTGTCAAGGAATAAATAAAAGTGATGATTTTCAGCGGTAATATTGTACTTTTTAAATTAATTGCTTCCACATCCACATAGTGGAGTGTTACTTTCACATTATATTGGCTAAATAGACCTGAGATGTTCTGAAACGTTCAAACTTTAAGTTTAAGCGAAAAAAAGTATGTCCATCTGGCTGTCTGTTAGTCTGTCGGTCTTGTCTGTGTGTCTATATGTCTGTTAACCTTTTAACTCCAGAAGGCGTTAAGATTATCAGCTTGAAATTTGGAACATTTATATACCATGATGAGATTTGAAGCTCAGGCCATTAAGTTCATTTATGTCATTGATGCCAAATAGATAAAAGTTCATATAGGTCATAAATGTCGTAACAGTCATATCGGTCATACAGGTCATAAAGGTCCTATATGTCATGTAGATCATAACGGTCATATCTAAATGCATAATGATATCACACTTTTAATAATATAACTTGATGTTATTAACCGTTTAGTCAAATTAAATATGGAAAAATGGGATGTAGAAGTAATGATTCATAATAATCATTCATCTAAAAACATTTTAAATTATGCACACATTGTTTTCTTTTGGTTAATTACCACAAAATAGGCGTTAACACGAATATGTCTTTCAAAAACCCACTTTCTGAATTAACATCTTGATTTTTTTTCATGAGAATCGAGGAAGCCGTACTTCCTAGATTATAATATAATGGGAGTATAAAATAATAATACATACATATAGTATATATGTCAAGGGCTAGCCAGGGGGGCGATGAGGGCGATCGCCCCCCCCCCCAAATGGTCAAGTAAAAACCAAAATAGTCGGGGGATTGCGCCTCCAATAACCTTTTTTTTTTGCTTTTTTTGTTTAATCTGCATTGGTCGCCCCCCCCCCCCCCCCCAAAGAAAAATACTGGCTACGCCCTTGATATATGTAGGTATGTCGGGTTATTTTGTAAATGTGACGCGATGAAACTTGTTTGGCAATTAATTTGGATTTAGCGATCCCAACGACCCCTAAAATAACTATTTTCGTCACTTGGGGAACAAACTTGTAAACAAGTGTTGTTATTAGATAATCAAATTCTGATTTTTTTACAGTGAGTGATAGTTGTTAAGGTTTACAAAATCATATTTGATACGGGGTACCAGATATTTGATTAGATATTATTTTCATGAAAAGTACAGAAATCGTATGGTTTTTATTATAAATATGCTGTAAATATGCTCCTAACGTGTAACGAGTTATGAAAAATGTCCTTTCAGCTACTGACATGCCTTTAACCCATTCAGTGCTGATGACGATACATTGCGTTATGTGAATTTAACCCCAGATACTAATAATTCGAGTTCGCTTGTTTAAATGTCATCACGTGGAAAGTTTAAAAACACTAAAAAAAATGTTTCTTAATTAGTTATTTAAACAGCATACGCACTGATGAGTTGAATAGTTATTCAATAATTAGTCCAATCCAATTACATTTTTACGTTTATTTACATACATCCCTCCCCCCCCCCCCCCCCACGCCAACATGTCGAGCGGAGCAAGCATTTTACAGGGCCCAACAAAGTTTACTGTAAAAAAAAAGGGGGTCAACCATTGCGTACAATTTGTTATATTGAAGTACAAGTATTCAACTACATGTGTAAATTTCAGACATTTAATATTAATAAATGAGGTCGTAGCGATTTTTTGAAAAAAAAAAATTCTCGGCTCCCGTTGGTCGTAGGACTTTTTTTTTAATTCGTGAAAACATGTCCGCTTTCAAATAGCAAAAATGTCAGTGATTTAAAAACATTTAAATATATGTAAGATTTTTTTATAAAATTCTTTCAAACAATGTGTGTTGCAAAAAATATGCACTCACTTTTTTGTGAAAAACTAGTCGTTTGAACTTGAACGCAATGTTCCCGACATTTTTTAAATTTTCTTAATAACAGAGCCGAATTCAGTGGCTCAAAATCTATGGAATCTAATAAGTTTTTTTAGTTGTCTTGGTGTGCAAAAAACGACACTTTTTTAACATTGTTCTTTCTTAATTTCTAGTTCTCAGAAATAGGACCAATATCGGGCACGGTAAGAAAGTTTCGGGGAAAATGACAATGCTCATTGTCAACTGTGGCTCCCCCTATAGAGCAAATGTACTTGTTTTCACCTTGGAATCTTAATTGCTACCTTGAATGTATCCATACCAAACATAAACCGAATCCAATACTGAATTTTTAATTACTTCCATATCCACGTAGTGTCATGGAAGTATAGTATTCAAGATTTTTTTTATTTTCATTGGACTAAATAGACTTAAAATACTCTAAAACGTCGACATTTTAAGTTTAAGTGAAACAAATTATGTCTGCCTGTCTGTCTGTCTGCCTGTCGGTATGTCTGTCTGTTAACCTTTTCTGTGTTGTATACAATTACGATAATCCGATTTGTCACGATAACTCGAGCACGCGTTAAGATATCAACTTGAAATTTGGAAAATGTATGTACCTACCACGATGAGGTCTGATCAAACGATGCAAAATGTGCATTTGGAATATGAGAAACATATAAAACATAATAGAAACTGCAAATATAAAAGTTTTTAGCTTGCTATGTTGAAGGGTTGAGAGGGTTGAAGGGTGAAATAAATGTTTTTAACATAAATTTTAATAATCACACAGCTAAAAGAGCTCTATAAAGATCTCCTACTCTTCCTCCCCCTCCTCCTTTGGAGCACGGGAGGGGGAACTAGGATAAAATATAAGGAAAATATTAAAAATGTGTGGCGGGTGTTTTAATGTGGAATTATAAAGATATTCATACGAGGCAAAAGAAGATTTCAAATATCACAATATTATACTCTGATCTTATTTTGCCTTACATATCCATGTTCGAAATAGATCATAGGTAATTAGGACATCCAGGTCATAAACGTTATAAAGGTTATAGAAGTCTTTAAGTTGATTTAGGCCATTGTAAAGGTCATATTGGTCACAAAGGTCACATGTCATACAACTTATAAAGGTCATAGACATCATATACATAGGTATATAAAGGTCAAATCCAAATATAAAATAACATCAGACTTTTAAGGCTATAACCTGATGTTTTCCACATTTAATCTAATTAAATGTGGAAAAATTGGATGTGGAAGTAGTGATTCCATTGGCGGCTGTTTTATTAAGGATAATGTATGCTGGTTTAAGGATTGTATAAATAAATACTGTATCTCAACAGGGGTGTAACATAGGACGTAAGGTATGTTAGGTCAATCGACTTATTTAACCTCTAGCTTCAACGATATCACCTCTAGATTCATCATTCACGGTATTAGTGTCTTTAGAGAATAATTTGTCTCTTCTACGTTATCTAAAAGTTTTTAAACTATAACAGGTAGGAGTATTATTTTCCCTCATTTTCCCACATCTTTAAACATAACTTTAAGAGATCTCCACTTTTTTAACCATTAGTTCTAAATTCATTGTTTTATCATTAACGCCGAATAATTGAAAACTATTAAATTAATTAATCAAACTGAGTTAAAATGTATTGGGAAAACACAGACCTTATCAAAATCACTTAGATAACTTGATGTGGATTAGGTTGCTTAGTAATATGCATACATATGTATATTATAAAAAAATCACTGTGGTAAGCCTTGTCACTGATTTTCCCATATGAATAAGTTGCTAACATCCTTAGTATGTTGACAAGTCCTATTAAAAAACCTACTACGTTAATTTTGCCCGTCGTGTAAATATGCGTAATAAGTAATAACTAAATTTGTGCTACAACGCAGGGTTCGACACAAAAAAACTTGTAAATTATACACGCGTGTATTTTTTACCCCTGCATACCCACGCCACTGACCGATCCTTCCCGATGTCCCGGGACTCACGTCTGCGCGGTAGTTTGCCAATCTCATACAGGAACGCTGGATAGGTAAATGCAGTTTTACACGCCGTAAGCCGGGATTTCCAAATCTAGTAATAAGGTACCTATAGTCGTATACAGTTTGTGTAAAGCTGACATCGGCCAGTTATGAAAAAGGACAAATACTACAGTTCTCGTTCTAACAACAAGCACAGGTGGTGAGAGGGCCGGTCTTATTTCCTCACTACCTTCGATGCGTGTGCGGTTGGTTCTTATCTGTCGTCTCACTTCTGTTTGTCCTTTTTCATAACTGGCAAATGTCCACTTTACACACACGATATATACCTACACATCATATACACATATCATATGTTCAATGATCCTTTTTTTCATATTTTTCATTGACCACAGCGATTACTCTAATATAGTGATTCTTAACCTTTTAGTAACGAGGAACCATTTGACCCTTCTTGTAGACTACCGTAATCGCCTGGCGTTAATATGGATTAGGTAACAAAGTTATTTAGTTTTTTCTATTAGGTATAGTATAACGGGTTTGTGGACCATTTTTGGTGATTTCAGGGACCACTAGTGGTCCACGGAAAACCTGGGGACTAAAACGAAAAACTTTTATATTTGCAGATTATGTTATGTTATATATGTGTTTCAAATTTGAAGTGTATATCTTGCATCGTGTGCAAATTACCTATAGACAAGGAAAAAGTGTATTACAGCCACATATCACCCCACCCCTTAACCGATTAAATCAAAATCTAATCAGCTCATGTGCATGATGATCAGGTGCATTCGGAACTTGAACTCGTTGAACAAGTGGTACGAGTAAAGCTACTGCTCGTGGAGGACTCTCCAAATAAGAAGAGCATTGATTTTTACCTTCCTTGCATTGATTGTTACCTCTGATTCTGTTCTATCCATACTGAAATTGCCTCTTCTGCCTCAGGGTCGATCTTGATCTCCCAGAATCATGTGACTGTTACCCAAATGAATCGATATCACGCAGCCGTCGGTGCAATCTTGCAACACAAACAGACAGGTCTGGTGATTGGGATGATCTTCAACATAAAAACGCTGCGCTTTTCTGGTACATGACGTTCATGTAAGCCAACTTAAATTAAACTAGTGAACATTTGTAAAATTATGCACTATTGAATGTCAACCACAAACTGTACCATGAGCAAATAGAACCTCTGCCGACTACCATAAGGAACTGCATTTTTTTTACGAGCGAAGGAAAACACTTTTTTCGCAAGAAGCAGAAGATAGGCAAAACATTGCACAAATCATTTATAACAAACAGTATGGGTCCATGGTATTCTAGCTTTCGGTTCATTAAAACAATCCACCCTCAAAATGTGTAGACGGCAGCGTTTCAATGCATTCTCTTAATTTCGTTTTTGTTGGAATTGTGAATATTTGTTAGTTTTAACATTTTCCAAATCCTTAAGTATACATTGAGGTTAATTTTTATTTTTGACTGAAGTACCATTGTGGCTGAGAATGTCCTTGATGACGTCAAGGTTGGTCATTCTTATTTAAAAGTATTATAATCAGATATTTTTATTTAACATTCTAATTATTGGTACGATTTGTCTGACTATATACGCATTATCTATTTGTATGTATATAAAATAAACTAAACTGAACTACTATTATTGGGTGTTCTGTTTTTGTTAAATTTTATAATCTCAAGGCAAACATAAAAAGATTCTACAGAAGTAAAACAATGACAAACAATTACAACTTATTTTTCATAGTTTTTCTCTTTTTTGCATAAAACCAGATTGAAAACATGAATTTATACTGTAGTGTTACAGTCTCTTTGAGAGACGTGCCCTGCAAAACTACATAAACAATTTGCTATAAAAATATAAATAAAGTAGGTACTTAGATACTACTGACCTAGATTATTATGCTTTAGATAGATTAAGATGCTTTATAATTAACAGCTTATCTAGTCGCATTCACAGTTAATAATAATCGCCTGCATTTGCAAGGCATACTTTCCACTATGACTTACTACAATTTTCTACTTATTTATGGCGTATTTTTGAGGTAGAGATCTCCAAATCAATTTAATTTGCCAAACAACTTCCTTCACCACCAAATTTTCTTTCCTCAAATTTTTTACTTCGTCCAGGCATCTAGATGACTGTGATGGCGAATCCAATCATTCAATAATACCTTTTTCCTGTTTTCATTCAGTACAGAGTTGACTTCAGTGTTTACGATGTTCGGTTTGAAAAATGAGACAACTGAGTTTTTTAAACAGTGCATCTTTGGCGCAGACTTACCACCTGTGCTTGGAATTTCTTATCTATCGATTTCCACATAAAAGTTCTGCTGGATACGCATTATCAAACATACTCTATATGTTTTAGTACCTAGGTACGTCTGAAGTAATTGCTAAAAATATACATACAAACATATGTATTTCCTAACCAGATATGAGTCAAAACAAAATCGCTTAGTTTAATGTGGTCAAGTATGTATTTCCACAATATTCTAAAGGCTATTCTACATTCTTAGATAACTGCGAAAACTACTTTCTTACATTTGGTTAGGTCTACAGGGTATTCGGCAATGAATGCTCTATTGTAATGGTACTTTCTTTGAGTCAAAATAAGTCGATATACCCCAAGTTGTCTTATTGTTAGTACAATATCCATAGCATCAATATTATCCATATCGCTGGATTGGGCGAGGTTACCATGTCCCAATCAGATATCCAGATTTAAATCAACTTGATTTTCTTCTGTGAGGACATATGTATAAAAATATTGTGTTTTTCTTCATAACCGACAGGTTTGTTTCCATTAGAGATGGGCAAAATAACTTTTTTTAATGAGACTAACTCCCCGGAGAAAACTCGGTGAGCTGACTCAAAAAGAGCCGTCTCTTTTAGAAGGTCTGCGCTAGTCTAAAAGTATATTCTTCAAAATGACTCCGACAATTCCAACACAGCAGTTTTGATTTCTAACATGATTCTCAATTTGCTTTGTCAGTTTGTCTCCATTGTTAAAAAGCAAATTTCTTAGGTATTCATTATTTATTATTTTTTGGTTTAATGTAAATAGGTCACTTGGAAATATTTTACAATTTTCAGTTTAAAATTATTAGTCAATAAAACTATCTCAGTTCATTTTATACGTACAACCGGAGAGAAACAATACGACAGATCCATTATTTTGCATATATTTTATATCAACATCCCGCATGCCACACGTCAAGCACGAGGGAGGTGTAGCACGAGGGAGGTGTGGCCATTAAATAACCGAACTGATGCTGCTACCAGCGCGCTGCGAGCGTGTCGCGACAAGTTTGATCAGAAATGTGTCTGGTGATACTTTCCCCGCCCTGAGATCGCTGGACAAGCCAGTGGGTCGCCCAGTTTGACTGTAGAAGTCGTTTGAATTAGTCTACGCTCCAGTGACGCGTCGAAAAAATGTTAAGTGTTCAGATGGAACAACGGATTAACCTCAAGTTTCTTGTTAAACTGGGGAAAACTTTTAGAGAAGCTTATGCAATGTTAAAAGAAATGTACGGCAATGAATGTTTATTCCGCACACAAGTGTTTGAACTGTTTAAACCGTTTAAAGAGGGACGTGAAACGAGCGAAGACCATCCGCGCCCCGGACGGCCTTCAACGTCAAAAACGGAAGAAAATATTGGTAAATTAATCCGCGAAGATCGTCGTCTGGGCATCCGAGGGCTTGCTAAAATAAGAGGAATCGGCAAAGAATGTGTTCGCCAGATTTTGCTTGAATTGTTCAACATGTGCAGTTTGTGCAAAAATGGTGCCAAAACTCCTCACTCTCAAGCAAAAGGAATCAAGAATGATCATTTACGCAGACATTCTAACTTGACACCGATCCAGGCTTGTTAGACACGGCGATTACCTGTGATAAATCGTGTTTTTTTATCGTCGAAAGTATGGAAGCAGTTGACCAGCTGACAGAAGTGGACTTCCAGCACTGCTTTCAACAATGGAAAAGTCGTATGGAGCGGTGTAGAGATCGCCAAGAGGAGTACATTGAAGGCGAAAAAGTTTCTACTGTAATTGGTAACGAATAAAAAGTGTTATGACAGCAGTTCGGTTATTTCATAGCCACACCTCGTATATCAAAAGAATTGGGATTGTCGGGAGTCTTAATAAATTCGAGTCAACTAACGGTGACTCACTTTTCCGAGTAGACTCTTCGAGTTAACTCACTCGCGAGTTACCCATATCTAGTTTCCATATATCCTAAACGACGTAGATGATTTAAGACAACAGATTTTATATATTGCCAAAAAGTAAAAAAAAAATCATCAGTACCATACAGTAGTAATAAACATTCCTTTAACTCACTTGGTATATAAATTATTATGTAGAAAGAACTTACTATTTGAACATTTTATTGAAACTTCTTTTATGGGTGATCTGTGCATAAAAATATTACAGCAGACGTCTCTCAAATGGTTCAGTACTTACACAAAATTAAAACAAAATATATATGTAAAACTATTTTGACAAAAAAAAGAAACACTGTTTTGAAACCCCAATATAAAATGAAAATGACCTTATAAGGGAGAATCCAGATAAATAATATTATAGGGTATACCCCATGAAAATCACTTGTACAATGTTTTTCAAATATGTGCACCGATTATCGGGAATACTGTATAGAAAAACTAATAACTTCTACATTAATATAGACAGCAGACGTACCTATAATAAAATAATAATATATCCGGACATCGGTATTCACTAGTCAGGTCTATTATTGGAAGCTCAACGGATGTAAATCGTTTTAGAACGTAACGAGTGAGCCGACCGGATATCCGAAAATAAAAAGAACGAAGGGCACCCTAACTCCAACTGTGTACCTGAATTTTGTATTCTATAACCCATGAAACTATTATTCACCCCATAAGCATCTAGGGAATGTAAAATATACGTTCCCACATTTCTAAACGTCAAGTACCTACAGTAATTTCATTATACTTTTCCTTTTATTTCTGCACACTATTTGTATACGTTCACGCATTTATATTTAAATAAAACAGTAAAGCTGTAGTAGTAATATAGACATTTAATTTTTAAATTAAGTACTGATTCAGAATATTAAATATCTAGATGTGAAACGTTTTTTTCTTAAGCTATGTATAGTCCTTCTAATTTTAATTGAAAATGATAAATACGCCTGGGGAACAAAAAAAGCGGTGCAACTTTATGATTCCATGGGCGTACATATATCTTTTATAAATTCGAAAATTGTGAAATAATTTTTTTCATTCAAATCAATATAGAAGATTAAAATTAGCCTGCATACAAAACTCTTAATATTTGTAATATAATTTGCTGTAAATAATGCTCATTTAGCCAGACAATCTTAAAAAATTGTCTGTGTTAATAAACCTACCTGAAATACACGTCACTGGCGCCTTAAACACATAGAATTTCTAAAGTCGTAAATCATTTTAACGACGTCGTAAAAATTTTATGGCACAGTGGACCGAATAAGTATTTAAGCAATGTATGTATTCGATGCATACTCTCACATCGCACAATAGTCTATTGGATCGTTGCCCAGTGTGTAGTCTAATGGAGCACCGGCCAGCGCGTTGCCGGCTCTTCAAAATGTTCTTAAGTATAGTAATATACATAAAGTATGAAGTATACTTGTATAGTGAGCTTAGCAATTTTAGAAAATATATCTGACAAACTTGCTTTTTTCTACCTATTTTCAATTTAGAATGGAAATAGAATAAGTCTCATGTGTTAAGTCTTAAGCTCTTAAGCGATGAAACATAAAAGTTTAGAAGACGTTGAACAAAGATTAGAAGTACAAAAATTAGGTCACAAAATTATTCGCACCCTACATATTTATTAATATAAATATAAGTTAAAAGTACAATTTAATATTTTGTAAGTTCACCGCCTGCAGCAATTAAGACATTTAAATGGGTTGGTACTATCTACTTGGGTTATCGTTAATGGGTTAACGTCGTAGCTTTTAAGTAGCATATGGAGCTGCTGTGAATTACTATACAACAATCATTGTTCAATAACTGGTTCGATGTTTCAGGTCTATGTCAGGTTGAAAATAGCAGTTTCCTTGTATTTCTAATTTTGCGGCGCTTGATGCGAGATTTTTATGTGGACTGTTTAAAGGTACTTTCTTGCCCATCAATTCATCAATGAAAACAGGTTTCTGATACCACCCCTTGCCATACAAGCCATACAAGTCATCAACGAACCGCCACCGTATTTGAAAGTTGGTTTTAAGTTCCTTATTTTGCGGTTCAGTATTTTTCGTTCGCCACATAAAACATCTGCCATTGGAACCCAAAACCTTAATTATAATCTCGGACGACGGAAAAAAAACTTTTTCGATCCGACCGAACTTGAAAAAATTCAAACCAACCACTGTGGTGGTTCGTTAATGACTTGGGCTTGTATGGCAAGGGATGGTGTCGGAAACCATGGTCGGAAAAGTGGACAGGATGGTACATTTAAACATTCTACATAAAATTTTCGCACTAAGCGCCACAAAATTAGAACCACAAGGAAATTATTATTTTCAACCTGACACAAACCTGAAACATCGAGCGAGTTGTTAGAACAATGGCTCTTGTAATAACAGTTCACAGCAGCTCAGTATGCCACCTCAAATCTCCCATGTTAATTTAAATGAACATGTTGTGGTTTCAAATGGAATCACGGCCATGCAAAATTTATATTTCAAGTAAACACATGGTTAAAGAAAAAAATTTGGAGATTAGAATGATGCATCCTCTGTCATCATTCAAATCTTAGTAGATATTATTATGCTAACTCGTTTAAATGTCATAAGTGCTGCATGCCGTGGTGTTATAAAACATTAGATTGTACTTGTATCTTTTATTTTTATTTAAATGTGTAGGGTACGAATAATTTTGTGACCCAATAGTTATACTTCTTTCAGTAAAATATTGTTTCATTTTTCTAATCTTTGTTCAGTGACTTATTATTGACCTTTGTACGTTTCATTGCTTAAGACTCTCAAAAAATCTTAGTTCTTCCTATTTTCTATCATTAGGATTTTTTTCATGGTTTTTTAACATCATGAAGGGTACGAATAATTTTGTGACACTGTATGTACATATGTACCTGTGTATTTGTATGTACGTTCCGTCTTTATATGTACATAGTACATATGTACATATATACATATGTATGTATGTACACTATGTAGGTATTCAACTAAAGCATTTTCAACTTTATAAGACGGGAAAAGGCTTCTGCAGAATCAAGATCAATAGACACTAACATTTTTACGGAATTTATAATGTACATAAGTATAATCTAGATTAGTAATTTGTAAATACATACATACATACATATACATATATGTATGTACATTGTATATACTACATTACCTATTAAAAAATATTGCGCAAGGTTGCTCAGAGTAAACAACTATAATCTTAACCAATCGATAACTTCTAACAGTCGCTTAGGTAAATGAAAATTCTCCAAAAAAAAAATACATTATCTATGTATTTGTAAACAAGTGAAGTAAACAAAATAAATTTGGGATAATTACAATTACTAAATAAAGCTCTCTAATTCTTTTTATCAAGAACCTGCATTATGGCATGTACGTATATGTATGTATGTATATTTATCCATATTGTTTCAGAGAAATTATATGTATATATATGTACATACATATACATATATGTATGTATATATACATATATGTACATATGTATGTGTATACAGGGCCGTTTCTAAGATTCGAGGCGCCCGTGTGTAGGCTTTACATAACCCCCCTCCCCCCACAATATTTTAAAAATATTTTAGACAATTCGTTTTTTAGGTATACACATTTTAAGAGAGTGACCTTATAATTTACATTCCAGAAGAAAAGTATGTACGTATTTTCGAAACGTCAAAAAGTAATTAATAATTTAATATTTTAATTTAATTTAATAATTTAATCTTAGACTTATACTAATGTGTTATGTCTAAAAAATGACCCTATTTTAATAATAAAATAACGCAAACAGAAACTGTAATAAAAAGAACAATATAAATCAAATTATATTTTATGTGTAAAAAAAATAAGCGTTAAATAACTTTAAACTATCAAATGCAGCTATAGGGAATGATAATACAGATCGCTGCAGAATTGAATTCTACATCAAAATGAAAATTAAAATGTGTACCATTGTATTTCAGAAAATGGAGTTTCGATGATTTGAAATCGCATTAAGTGGTAGTTATTTTAAGTCCCTTTTTTAAGTACTTAAGATATAATTGAGAAATAAATAAAAAATAAAAAAATCTTGCATCGTTTGTGAATTAACTGTAGACAAGGAAAAATAGTGTTACCTCCTTTATCCCCCAACCTCTTAACCGTTTAAGCTCAAAATCAGCTCTAAACCTCGGCATGTTATGTAAGTGTTCTAAATTTAAAGTTAATATCTTAACGCGTTTTTGCGTGATCGTGTACCCAAAAAATGTTTACAAACAGAAAATTGTTTCGTTTAAACTTAAAATCTCGACGTTTCAGAACATTACGAGCCTATTTAGCCAATATATATTTCTTTAAATGTTTCATGATTAAGTACTATACTTCCACTCCACCACGTGGATGTGGACACGAATTTCCAGCTAGATATCATTTATAATTCTCACATAACTGAAGTCAAGTACCCTACATATATAATAAACAGGATTTGAGGATTTGGAAAGTTTGCTCTCACGCATGGTAAACTGCATTTAACGATCCTGCGCTCCCCTAACGTGATCAGCGTACTATGCGCAGATGCGAGTTCCGGTGCCTTGTCAGGATCGGTTAGTGGCGTAGGTATACAAGGGCAAGAAATATACGCGTACCTATATAATTTACAAGGCACTTAAAAAATACGGTTTAATATTTAATTATCACAGAGTTTTATAGTGCCAACCCTACGTTATGGCACATATTTCCGGACCCTAATAATAAATATGTATATAAAAAATGCAATAGCTTAATTTTTTCGAAATTTTTAAACGCAAATATGTACATACATACATATGTATGTACATTAGACTGTATCAAAAAAATCGACTATTTTTTTTTCAAAAATTACTCTAAAAATATTTTTCAGGATGTCGAAAAAAATGAGCCTATGAAAATATCAGCTCTTAATTTTAATATTAAGAGGTGACTTGATTAAATGGGAAATGGAAAATCGCGATTATTTTCCATTTCCCATTTAATTAATATGGGAATATATTTTTTTTCAAGCTTTGGAATTTTGTAACTCTTCAACCGATTATCAGACTGATAATACTGCAAGACATATTCTTGTAGGGAATTGAACGCACTACAAAAAAACGTATCTTATAATTTTTTTGATAAATCTAGTCTTTCAAAAGTTATTTAAGGTTAAAGTTGGATTCACCAGAATTTTTTGAGGTATTTTCACTTTTTTGGTGAATCTATCAAACTAATTGCAAAATTTTTTACCTTAAATTATCTTTTTCAGTCTTTTTTGAAATTGTGAGAGTATCCTCAGTCCATTTGATCGGTAGTTTTGTCCAAAAATCCTTGATTTAGACGCTTTTCTTTTATATCAAAAATATCAAAAAAAGAAATATCAGACTTGATATTTCTTATCTATAATTTTCTTTTCTACATTAATTATATCTAAATCTAAATTAAAATCATGATTATAAATTGTTTTTGCTTAAAAATATTTTTTTAAACTATTTAATTATTGAAATACAATCTCACCAAAATGGATCTCAAATATTCAGTATGGATACAAAATAACGAAAAATTTAGATTGCTTTTTTACGTTGGTTTTATTACTTACATATTAACTTAATTAATATGTAAATTACAAGTAACATTAATTACATATACCTTGTAATTATCAAATTTTCTAAGCTTTCAAAATATCGCATAGACATGATCAACAATATAAAAATATAAACATTCAGACCTTTTTTCATCGAAACAATTTGATATTTGTTAATAAAAAAAATGTTTAGAATCAAATTTTCCGTTTTAATGTTCCGAAGTTGTTTCCGTTTTATTTTTTTAAATAATTAAATAGTTTAAAAAATATTTTTTTAAGCAAAAACAATTTATAATTATGATTTTAACTTAGATTTATATATAAGTAATGTAGAAAAGAAAATTATAGATAAGAAATATCAAGTTTGCTAATAAAAATTAATATTTAAAATGTTCATATCAAAAAAAAGCGTCTAAATCAAGGATTTTTTGGACAAAACTACCAATCAAATGGATTGAGGATACTCTCACAATTTCAATAAGACTGAAAAAAGATAATTTAAGGCAAAAATTTTGCAATTAGTTTGATAGATTCGCCAAAAAAGTGAAAATACCTCAAAAATTCTGGTGAGTCCAACTTTAACCTTAAATAACTTTTGAAAGACTAGATTTATCAAAAAATTATAAGAGACGTTTTTTGTAGTGCGTTCAATTCCCTACAAGATGTCCCTATGTCTTGGTCTTATCAGTCTGATAATCGGTTGAAGAGTTACAAAATTCCAGCTTGAAAAAAATTTTTCCCATGTTTAATTAAATGGGAAATGGAAAACGCGATGAGTCACCTCTTAATATTAAAATTAAGAGCTGATATTTTCATCGGCTCATTTTTTCGACATCCTGAATAATATTTTCAGAGTAATTTTTGAAAAATAGTCGATTTTTTGATACAGTAATGTATATACATATTGTACGTACATATGTAGGTACACACGTAGCAGTTTAAATAAGATATAAAGCTACTTACTACTCGTATTTACACACAGTTGATTAATTAGTTTCATTAACTAAAATATGACTTAATTCCGTAAAATATTATTGAAGTACATATTTACATAAACATTTTCGACTCAATACGTGCGGCTCGTAGATAAGAAGGAGTCTGGCAGGTATTTTAACACTGCATTAAAGGTCAAATTGTAGATTTGTTGATAGTTCTCGCAGTCGCAAAGTATAACCCAAATATTTGTTGTAGTACTACGCCGTGTACGCATAACGACGGAAGAAAGGAAAGCGGTCGAGACCGTCGACTTCGATTCGTTGTTTCGCTGCCCGCAAATTCCCCTAGAGATGATAATAACATAATTACGCTCGTGAAATAAATGATCTTAATGCATCGTTTGTAAGAAAGCAACATTTACAGACAAGTATGAAGAGAGTGCAAATACACGTACATAACGTAGACGTACCTACATACCTAATATGAATGTATATTTTGTTTAGGAACGATTACTGACGCAAAATAGTGTAAACATTTTTCTACGTCACCTTGGAAAGCGGCGCGGCGTAGCGAATTGGGGATATTTACGACGCGCCAGAACGTTCCACGGTGCTACGTGCATTTTGTAAGCGCTCGCAGTGAGTCAAACGGCACGTGCACGTTGTAAGAGTTTGTCGGCAGATGGGCCTTGTCGTCATCGCAGCGTCATCGAGCGAGAGGGTTCTACCCTATTTAGCCACAAAACGGCAGTCTGGTCGACGCCTAAAAGAAATTGTTTCATTTGATAGGCAACTGGTATGTCACAGGTCACTGCAAGTTTAGACAAGTTTGTCGTTTTATCGTCTCGACGTTTCTGTTGAGATTGAGAGAGATGTACATACATTTGAAATTTATTTTCGATTAAGGAAACGACGTTCGCAAATATTGTTAAAAGGGTTTTAATTACTTTGTTTTTTGAATCATTGTGTAATTAGTAATAATTTAAAAAAACTTATTATATTATGGTCATAGACGACTGATTATTGCTCAAAATGAATTTAAACACAACTAAAGAAGCCGGTTTCTGCTAGAAAATGGTCCAAAGTTTACCGGGTGATACAGGAGGCGTGACAACTTCTAATTTATTTATTTATTTTATTACTATAAAATTTTGAAATTCATAGAAATTATGTAACTAATGAATAATGACATGTTTTTTTTACAGCCTCACGGATATCTTTTACAACTTCCGGTTTAACCGGATATCTACATAACCTTGTCATTTTAAATAGAATTGTAAATATTGTTTAGCTTATTTCACTTAAAATTCTCTTTTTAACCATATAAGACAAGATGACATTTTTTTAATTTATAAAAATATTAGTTAAAATGATTTTACAAAATTTGTATGTACCTAAGTCGATGACACGATGTCTAAAACCGTTTGAGGCTTAGTGAGCTGTAAAATAAAAAATCACTAGTAAGCCGTAATGTCAATTTTTTACATTCAGTTCATTCCTGCTACACATTAATTATTTTTTTAGGCTTGAAAAACAAATCGAAAAATAACAATAATTTAAAAACACCTTAATTTTATTTTAACTGGTTATACAGTATCCAATTGCCTTTCTTTTTGTCAGTGGCGGCCAGTGGAATTTGACATACTCGTATTTTCGGAAAGAAGCATGGGACCCACCCCATAATTTAGAGGGGGGTTATATAATGGCAAAGAAACTTCAGGGAAAACGATTTTTTTTTCTAAAAAATGGCTTCCTTCGGAAAGATCTTGGAAACGGCTTGCAAAATATTTGCGAAATATTATGAATTAATACTCTTCTCTTTTTTATACTTGTGATTTTCTTGACATTTTGAGATCTGTAAAAGTAATGGTAATTTGAATTTTTATTTCATCCCAATATTTCGTCGTATGATTTTACAATAGATGTATCTTTAAGCAAAATTCTTATTTTGCAAAAATCACAAGTATAAAAAGGGTTTGTATTTACTCGGTGACTATGAAAAAAAAATATTTCGCAAATATTTTGCAAGCCATTTCCAAGATCTTCCCGGAGACAGCCATTTTTGGAAAAAAAATTCACAAGTTTTCCCTGATTTTTTTTTGCCATTATAGCCTTCTACTTATGTACATAGATCTAGTAACCACACCCTACCTGTTACCACACCCTACCGCCACTGTTTTTTGCCATATATAAATTAAGTTCATTTAAAAAAAGTAAATTTAAAACGTTTATTTGTTGCATAATACGCAACAACTGAACTACTGAATTTAATACTGAATAAGGAAAAATCGTTGCCTAAGGAATGAATCATTACTTCCATATCTAATTTGTCCATGTTTAATAGACTAAATCTCTAGAAAAAAAATTGTTCTATTTACACTGGCTATTTATCTAAAAAACTATAAAGCAAATTTACGCAATATTTCAATTAATTGGACGATCTTGTACAGGGTGAGTTCGTAAGAATTCTCACCCCCCTTATATTCAATGAGACTTATTTTTTCTGAAAGGACCCCGCCCTTTTCTTATGGAAATTGGGTTTCGACGAAATTCGCTGGGATTGAAATATATACATACGTTGCACCTGAGGTCACCTGGATCAAAACTCTCCATGGGCACAACTCTCAAAAATCAATCCTTTTCGAGTTACAGGCCATTTAACCGGTCAAAGTAGGCTTAGAAACCGTTCCCATATCTATATCATTTACATTATTTTTATGATGAATTAGACTAATTATTTAGCTGCTATTGGTTATTGGTGTAAAAAAAAAAATGTATGCATATGCCAATAGTACTTGTTTTAATTTCCAATTTGTAATAAAGGTTGGAGCGTGGTTATAAATTCGAATACTATGTAGCTGTGATAAAGTTTTATAGAATGCTGTTAAAAATTTCTATGGTAATTTTACAAAAAATGCATTGAAAATATTTTGGCAAAATTACAAAACAAAAGTACTAATATAATTAAACAGATAATAAAATAAGGTTAGTAATTTTATATGACGAAAATTGTAATTTTACAAATCAATTTAGTTGGAAATTGTTTCTAAAATGAGAATGTGTAACGTGGATAATACAAATTTTTCAAAGATCATGTGTATTGTAAAATTTGGTTTTGTAAACTTTTAATAAATTCATTGTAATATTAATTACAACATTTGGTTGTGATTTTGCTTAAAGTTCTAATAAATTGAATCGCAAATAATGCTTGTAAATCCAGAACGTTTTTCATTAGCAACTAACAAACTGTTTTGTAACATTACAACACGTTTATGATTTATACATACAATTTGTAAAATTACAATTCATTTTTGAGATTTTCTTTACATGTCTTGAAAAATTACTTGAATTGTATAATAATTTTGCATTGGTATACATTGGTTTGTAATTTTACTAAACCATTGTTTTATAAAAATATTGTAATTTCACAAAAAAAATTAATAGTGTGCACTCTACAATTACTGACACGCAATTATTCATATACTCACACATTCACTTACATACACATACATACACGCACATACTATATACGCACACATACATACGTAAACATAAGAAATTGTAGAGTGCATTCTATAAAACTTTATCACAGCTACATAGTATTCCAATTTTCAAGCACGCTGCAACCCATATTACAAATTGGAAATTAAAGCAA
The DNA here is from genome assembly GCA_029963805.1 of Aromia moschata. Lineage (NCBI taxonomy): Eukaryota > Metazoa > Arthropoda > Insecta > Coleoptera > Cerambycidae > Aromia > Aromia moschata. The sequence goes on from JAPWTK010000750.1 coordinate 46,747, forward strand.
GTACTATTGGCATATGCATACATTATTTTACACCAATAACCAATAGCAGCTAAATAATTAGTCTAATTCATCATAAAAATAATGTAAATGACTTAGAAGTGGGTACGGTTTCTAAGAATACTTTGACCGGTTAAATGGCCTGTAACTCGAAAAGGATTGATTTTTGGGAGTTTTTCATTTCAATCCCAGCGAATTTCGCCGAAACCCAATTTCCATAAGAAAAGGGCGGGATCCTTTCAGAATATGCTGTCAGAAAAACAATTGAAAGAAGATGTAGCAGCTGTTTTAGTTAACATAACATTTGATAAAAATACACTGTAATTTTTTGAATTTGTTGAATTTCGCTTGTTCTTCTAAATACAACATACAGGTGTTGGAAATATGTATTATGCATTGAATATACATGGTGATTCAAAATTATGGGATTAAAAATTAGTGAAAAATAAACCGGTAAAATAAACGGATTAATGCCCGTATTGCATACGCCCTGTTCGTTCTAGTTACTTTTCAGATTTGTATCTAAAACCCTTCGGGTTAAAAATTTCTTAGGGGTGACTTAGTACTTTTCTTTAAACCCTATGTGTAAAAACTTAGAAGTAGCCGCAACTCAACTGTGTGTGCTATTAACCGCGCCTTCTACAAACAAGCGATCGGTCGCATTTTGAACTAAACACCCATTTATGGACTCTACGTGGGTACGCGACTGGTAGAAAAAAGCAAATTTTCTTAAACCTGGGGTCACGCCTGGGCTGTGATCCCAGAGTGACGTCACAGTTGTATAAAAAAAACGATGTCTCAAGTCGAGGAGTAAAGCATAAAGAAAGACTATGCTATGATATGTAGGCATACAGAAAAAACACTATGTTCACAATGATAAAAAAAATCAAATAACTTGAGCACAGTTCGATGGATTTTCAGTTTAAAAACGGATTAACGGATGTCCATATTGGATACACCCAACCATATTTAAAGTTGTATCTACATAATCAAGAATTAGTGCCAAACAGTTTACAGTGTGTTGTGTCAGTTGGCCGGGTTACATCTGCTATACAGCTTCTGACAAACAGCGACAGGAATTCTGACAACGGGAATTTTTTTCTACACATCACCTTCTTGCGCCTTTTGCCATCAACTTTGTTAACAATCTGTTGTCTATATGGTTAACAGTCTGTTGTCAATATGGTAAAACACCGGCTTATTATACGTAGGTAATTGTATGGGCTAGTGCGACCCTGTAATGAACCTCACTTTGGCGATCTCCATTTATTACAAACATTGTATTTAATACCATTGATTTAATACAAGCCTCTCCAACACGAGCACTCGGTGCCGGCGCGCACCGGTGCTGCACTTCTCCTACCACTGCCTTCCTCACTCGTCCCCAGCACAGCCGCTTTTGCGCGACAGAGACAGACAGACAGCATCATATTCTTACATTTAATTCCCAGCGTTTGGCCGGCGCTCGGCCGGAGCGGCAATAGCATCGGAGTTGGAGAGGCCTGATTTAATACAAACAAAATACAGCGAAATAAAGATGCGTCCGCTATAGCTCGGAGGTGAATAATAGATGCGTACTTTACCAGGGGCGGCTCCAGAATACCACTGTCAGGGTTTTCCGAAATGTTAAACAGGTCTTACCTTATACACGTAATGGTGTTATACACGTGTATACATGTAATGGCCCAACTAATCGGCAGAGGAACCATAATCACCACACATATTATGGAAGGGAACCATAAGACACAGAACTTGCAGACCTTGCCCCAACGAGTCACAATAGGCTACGTTGGTGGTGGTGTTCTTGGTACAACGTCCGAAAACGTTTTACTTCTGGATGTTGCTTTCACATTCATTACAAGTTTGTCAATATTAGGATAACAGTTTCGGCAATTTGGTGGAGCCCATGTGCCAAACAAGTAAAGTAGATTAAATTAGGATATGTTCTTGAAGTTATTAAATGCACTTCCATGGCTTTTATCTCATCCAGTCCTCCAACCACTACGCTAGCTATGGCCTGTCCTTTAACATCCATTGTTTCGTCAATATTAGGATATGGGTTTATCATGCAACTCCGAGACGACAGTTTTTTGTCCTCACGCAATGGTGCTATGTATAATAGTCTAAGAGTTGTTTCTGCAAGCACACTAACTTCGCTGTATTTTCCACTCACAGCGTTCTAGACAACTCGTCTGAACTCGGGGTGATCTAATTTGACAAATGGAATATTCCATGCTATCATTTTTACTAAATCCAAGTTAAATTGTATCTGTCAGTCTCGCACACTCACACCACCACTTGCACGAGCTTTATGTTTGTCTGTATCGACATGCTGAAAAACATTTGTTTTTACATGCCACGTCAATACATCGTCACACACTGTACAACGCAATTCACTGCCATTTAAGGTCACGTCCGCAAAATTGTGTATCCAACGCTCCACCGTAACATGTGACAGACGCTGTCCGATATTTTTACAAACTTATTCGACGTTTCAAGCACACGAATTAAATGGATCGATCAGCGCAGGTTAACTAATACTAAAAAAAGATGCAATGAGAATTGACCGACCAAAAAAAAAAGACGTATGTATTTCTATTCTTGATCTTAAATTTATAATCTTATTTAATTGTCAAAGCTGTTACATTACGTGACAGCCATTATTTATTTTACAATTGTGAGTCATTTGGTAAAAGTTTGACACCAACAATGTTTCGTTTCGAGCTTCAACATAACCGCTATTTGTATTTCTCTCGTTCGTAGCCAGATTTGATGACTTTTTTTTTGGATGGCTAGTTATAAGATTATACCAGCCGCGTTAAGACCGGTCCTGGAATATATTATTAATCTACAGGCTCTATTAATAACACTGATTTAATACAAACAAAATTCAGCGAAATAAAGATTCGTTAGATTCAAGAAAGTCTTTTTTTAGTCCAGTAGGCAGTAGGCAAAGCATCAAAAAGTGTTCTTGAAACATATAGGGCTAGTTTTGACTGTTCCGTATGTATTTTTTTGCGTAGAACACAATGCGCAGGGTCTGTAGAGCTGAAACGTCCGCTAATTTTTTAAATTAACAATTTGTGAAATTTTTTTTTCACTTTCGCTTATATCTCCGTTCCTTCGCATATTTTGTATAGCATATACGTTTAAGAAGTTGTAGCCTATTGAATTTACAAAATTTTAAACCCAACCCGAAGTCTCCAAGTGCTATTGTTAATTTGCAAATGACTGCTGAAATTGAAAAAGTGCTTTTTTTCACTATTTTTTTTACTTCGAAAGTAGGGCGACTATGATCACGAAAGTTCTTGGAAGGACTGCTATTTGTAGTATGAAGTTACAAAAAAATTTCAGCTCGATCCGTTAATCACTTTTCGAGTAATTAACGATCGAATTTTTTTGTAAGCCTTGTAAGCCTAAGTTGGGCTAGAAAAATCATAAATCTTTTCAAGTTTGCGAAACTTTTTGGGATTTTGAGGAATATTAATTTGGGCCAGTTTTATAACGTTTTCTACGCGACTACCTTATTTGACGGACGTACATATATATTGTTTTAGAGGTGCCGCTTCGAAATTCTCGGAATTGTGGCTATAATATCTTGAAAGTACGCTTCAAGAAGCGTATTAAAAAAAATGGGCGTCAAGATATTATAGTCACACTTACTTTCTTTCATGATCATAGTCGTCCTACTTTCGAAGTAAAAAAATAGTGAAAAAAAGCACTTTTTCAACTTCAGCAGTCATTTGCAAATTAGCAATAGCACTTGGACACTTCGGGTTGGGCTTAAAATTTTGTAAATTCAATTGCCTACAACTTATTAAATCCATATGCTATATAAAATATGCCAAGGAACGGAGATATAAGCGAAAATGTGAAAAAAAAAACGTTTTTTTTTTCACAAATTGTTTAAAAATTTGCGGACGGTTTTAGCTCTACGTACCCCCGCGCATTGTGTTCTACGCAAAAAAAAAATACATAGGGAACTGCCAAAACTACTATGAGAAAAAATAAGCATGTTTTTTTTTTGGGTACTGGAACCAACTTGTGAGAGAAGTCGCATGTTCCGCAACGTCTTTTCAAGCGTAACGGGACGCGACTTCTGGTTGGGAATTTCACACACGTACGCTTCTTACGAAATGGATAGCACGGTCGACCTGCATAAACACCAAACACTAGGATGAACCAGTTCAGTCGTCGAAAAACAATTATTGGGATTTTCCGACTGTGGAAAAGTCATATTTCTGTGTTAACCCTGCAGTGGTCGCGTGGAGTACTATTGTAAGTATTGCAAGCTGTGTTTATAACATTGTCCTTCTTCGCATGTTTAACGTTTGAGGGCGTGGCCTTCCCTACCTTCCGCTTAGATGTTTAGGTACGTGTCTAGCTAAAAATAGCTTCAGTATATCTTACACTGTTCGTATACACTTATGTAAATTGAGTATGTAATGATTTTTTACTCTTTTTTAGCAATGTCAAGTAGGAAAAGAGTTAAGGTTGATGACCCAGGAGCTGACGAGATATTGTTGCAGTGGTTAGAAGAATGTCCAGATGTAGAAGAAGAGGTAGAATTGGGTTCCGATTTCGAAAATGAAATCGATGCTGTTGAGAACAGCGACCACGATTCGGAAACGGACCAAGAAGCATCAGTCCGTAATAAAGTCCTTTAAAGAAATTAAGGCGTTAACTAACTGCTTGCACCAATATTAATATAGTTATTACTATTAAATGTCTTATAATATAATTAAATTTATTTGATAATATGCCTAAAAAAATAAATACCGTATCTGGAGTACAATAGTGCTCCACGCGACTACTGACGTAAGTAGAAAGCACGCGACCACTGCAGGGTTAAGGCGGATTTGCACTGTGCAATTTATTGTTGCTCTTAAACATCTTTGTGCCATTTTGATAAAAAAATCAGGTACTCTATTTCCATTTTAAATTGAAAATAGGTAGAAAAAAGCAAGGTTGTCAGATATATTTTCTAAAATTGCTAAGCTCACTATACAAGTATACTTCAAACTTCAGTAAACTGTTAGTTCGTGACGTTCTTAGAAAGCTAGTTTGGAAATATTTTTAAAAAAATACATAGATATAAATTTTTTAAATAGATTAGTTAGCATTAAAATAAAGCGGTTAAAATTGCTGGAAAAAATAATTATAAATTAAAACAACTTTATGTATGTTACTATACTTAAGAAAATGTTGAAGAGCCGGCAACGCGATGCCAGCAACACCGATGCCGGCAACCAGCAAATGCCGACCAGTATACTATAGGATTGCTTTATATGCAATACATCCAAATACTCATTCGGTCCACTGTGCCATAAAATTTTTACGACGTCGTTAAAATGATTTACGACTTTAGAAATTCCATGTGTTTAAGGCGCCAGTGACGTGTATTTCAGCTAGGTTTATTAACACAGACAATTTTTTGAGATTGTCTGGCTAAATGAGCATTATTTACAGCAAATTATATTACAAATATTAAGAGTTTTGTATGCAGGCTAATTTTAATCTCCTATATTGTTTTGAATGAAAAAAATTATTTCACAATTTTCGAATTTATAAAAGATATATACACGCCCATGGAATCAAAGTTGCACCGCTTTTTTTGTTCCTCAGACGTATTTATCATTTTCAATTAAAATTAGAAGGACTATACTTACCATAAATGGGATTTGATATTTTACCAACTTCAAATTGTGTTGTGGCGGCACTGTCAGTTTTGTTTATTTATGCACTTGACATTTTTAATCACTTAAATCATCATTCATAATCTCACCTGAATGAGACAATGGAGTTTTTTGTTTTTTTGTCACACAAGGAAGTATACTGGAGCCACCTAACAGATATAGTAATCAATCATCAATAACGATAATTACTGTGGTATTAACTATACTCTAAATCATTCCGCCAAAAAATGTACGATTGCCATTTAAGAAGATATTGTTGACGTCACATCCGGACCGCGATTAGCATCATCCTTCAACAATTGTGTTGTTTGTTACCTCATCAGAAAGTGTATCATTTTTTGAAGACGATAGAGGATATTTTTAGCTATTTTTATTTTTTATGAATACTAATTTTAACGCTTACCCAGAAAAACGTTCGTGGTCGCATTAACTCTGGAATGGAAGAGCCCCCTTCAACCCCTTTTAATGGAAGTGTCTTGAGTCAATTTGACTCAGCACTGGAATAAGCATAAATAACCTGCATTATAATGTTATTTCTTAAATTTCAATAGCATAACAACGTGTACTACTACACTACGAACAGAAATTAAGGGATATAAAAAAATACCAAATTTTTAGGTGATTTGCAAAGAGCTGTAACTTGGGGAAAATTGTCGTAGGGAAAAGAAACAAACGAGAATATTGAAGCTCCGAGTTTCTAGTTTTTGAATGTTCGGTTTAAACTTTTTTATCATCAGCAGGTTTTGAGTAATCATAAGAAAACCATCGAAAAAAAAAATTTCGAAATTTTTGCTTGTCTTTTAAAAGGTCCACGAACCTCAATAATATGTTTTCGATATGTTCATCATAAAGGTCTTTTAGATAATATAATTATCTCTAATTTGACCTATTGTTGAGTCCTGTACGGTGATTTTTCGCCGTTCAAAGCAAAAATGTCATTGTTGACTTTGATAATCAATTACTCGGGAAATAATGAACGTACAGAAAATTCAAGAAATGTTTTGTAACCTGCAAAGTATGCTTTACAAGTAATAATGTTTTCTAAACGAAATTGTTGATTGAAAAAAAGGTAAAAAATTGCATAATTAGGGGTATTTGCATAATTTGGCATAACTTTTGAATGGGTAGACTAAGGGTATTGACTGCAATTTTTCAACCTTAAAGTACCCCAAAGAAACCCTGATAGTTTCAAAGCGCTGCGGTTTTTCTTTCATAGTGCTCGGAATGATTGAAATTGTCGTTTGTGCTAAAAATCAATGTAAGGATCGATTTTTTACAGCTCTTTGAAAATCACGTAAAAAGGGTACCCCCCTATAAGTATGGTGAAATGCCCCCCCTTTTTTTATTTTCTTCGCATGATGAAAGTGTTTCTTAGGGCTAATTATGAAAGGTAGACCGAATTTTAGGTCCAAAAAATTTTCCTCTCAGCTAGGTATGGAAAAAACCCTGTTTTTTACGTTTTTTTTTTTTTTCTCGGTTTTTAACTCGAAAAAATCGAGTACAGAAAATATGATTTTTATGTAAAAATTTTTTCAAGCTCATTCAAGGTCATTATGACTAAAAAAAATTATTCAAACTTTAAAAATCCCATATCTTTTAACCAAAAAAAGCTTCAGGCTCAGATTTTTAATATGTTATATTTTTAACTGTTTTTTACTACCTCAAATTGGTGGGTCATGCCGAAAAGTGCGAAAAATCAATTTTACGACTTACGTCAAATCAACGGCTAGTGTCCTGATTTTTTTCTTGCACTAAAAGGACTCAAATGACTTCAAACAATTAAAAAATATGTTCACTAAAAATAGTAAGAAACAAAAATCCACATCGAAACTAATTTTACATAAAATTAATCATATTTTCTGTACTCATGAATTTTTTCAGATTTTTTCGACAGTTAAAAACCGAAAAAAAAATAAAACGTAAAAAACAGGGTTTTTACATACCTACCTGAGAGGAAAATTTTTTGGACCTAAAATTCGGTCTACCTTTCATAATTAGCCCTAACAAACACTTTCATCATGCGAAGAAAATAAAAAAAAAAGGGGGGGGGGGCGTTTCACCATACTTATGTGGGGATACCCTTTGGGATTTTTTTATATCCCTTAATTTCTGCTCCTAGTGTATTTAGAAGCCACAACAGATTTAAAAACACAACAAAAACCCTACTTTCTGATAAAAAAAACTCGATTTTTGATTAATTTTTCGACAAAAAATTGTCAATATTAGTTTTTTTTTTGGAAATGTGAATAGTGAAAAAAATAGTAAAAACAAAGAACTTTTTGTTTTTATCAAAATTGTTACAAATCAGTCTAATGTTGATTCACACTTCCTCCATGACTCCAGGGTTATATTATAACTTAGTTACGTCCAGTGTATACCATTTTATATGCTGACACCCACTCACAGGGTGAATCGTAAAAGATGTGTATAACACGTTTTTAGTTTCTGTTCTCAGCATACATGTGCTTCGAGCACAAATACCAAAGAATTATTTGTCATTCAGTCAGATTCGCTTTGGCGCCACGGTGAGCCGTGGCACTGAACGGTTTAAGACAGTTTCTTATTTAAAAAAAATGGTTATTCAAAATAAGAATACACGAAATAAGAAAAACAGGAAATAGTTACTGTCTTTGTGTCTTTTTTATTCAAATATCAATAGAGTAAGAGATGTGCAACAACGATATTACCAGATACATTTCAGACGACAAGTACCGTCTCAAAATATACAGTTTGTGTAAAGCCAACATCGGCCAGTTATGAAAAAGGACAAACAGAAGTGAGACGACAGATACAGGTAAGATGCAACCGCATACGGATCGAAGGTAGTAAGGGAATAAGTCCGGCCCTCTCACCACCTGTGCTTGTTGTTAGAGTGAGAAGTGTAGCATTTGTCCTTTTTCACAACCGGCAGATGTCGGCTTTACACAAACTGTACATGTAGCGGAAAAATGTCTTCTTTTATTATTTTTTTATTTTTTTATTGGTAAATAAAGAAAAAGTAAAATATTCAAGTCTTTATCTTCATTTCTTCGAATGAATATCTGTCTATTTTTTATTGTTTTTGTTTCTTCCAATTTTTCCGCTATGTTTATTCATATTTCTTGACGGTACTTGTCGTTCAGAATGTATCTGGCAATGTGGTTATTATATTAGACATCCCCATTATTCTATTGTTACGTGAATTAAAAAAAACGAGTCGTATTTTACTTCCTCTGAATAATCAATTTTTTTAGTGTATGGAACTGTCTTAAGACCGCTTTTTGTGGCAACCGATTTCTAATTTTGACGTTTAAAAGCAGTAGGCACTTATCATGACCAACTAGATATCAATTTCTCCTTTTTCAACTTTATACAATTTAAAATTAAATATTTCAAAAAATACTGAATTAAACATAGACAAACCCTGTATATCTGAAAACGAGAATAAGACCTATCAATCTATCGAAATTTTAGATATACTCGTACATAGAATTTAAAAAAAACGTGTAAATTCAAAAACAATGTCAAAACAATTTTTGAATGATTTTAAAAACACTCATATCAAACTGTTTTTTATGTAAAATCCAGATAGGGTAACGGTTTTACTAAAGTTCCTTTATATATACAGGTGGTAAAAAAGTTTTAAAGTTTTTTTTTAATAGAACACCCTTATATTTTGATAATTTTTTGGTTCTCCTTTTCATTTTGATTACAAATATGTATATATATTTATGTTATATGTTTTCTACTTTCTTATTGCTTTCTGTGATTCCCTAAAAACTATGAAAATATCAATTTATTTAGAACCATATTTAGCCATATTGAAAGTAAGTTTCTAAATAAAATTAAAATAACGTTAACTGTCATTATTTCGATGTGTGTTAATTTTTATTGCGAAGTATATACAATTTCTCGGATTATACCTACAATAGTTAGAGGACATCTTTATGAAAAAGTAAACCATATTACATACACGAGGTGTAACTATTAAATAACCGAACTGATGCTGCTATACCTTCGCGCTGCGAGCATGTCGCGACAAGTTTAAACAGAACTGTGTCTGGTGATACTTTCCCTGACCTCGCAGGACAAGCCAGTGGGTCGCTCAGTTTGACGGTAGCAGTCATTTGAATTAGTCTACGCACCAGTGACGCGTCGAAAAATGTTAGTAATGTTAATGTGTTCAGATGGCCCAACGGGTTAATCTCAGGTTTCTTGTTAAACTGGGGATGTTAAAATAAGTGTACGGGAATGCATGTTTATCCCGCACACAAGTTTTTGAATGGTTTAAACGGTTTAAAGAGGGACGTGAAACGACCGAAGACGATCCGAGCCCCGGACGGCCCTCAACGGCAAAAACAGACGAAAACATTGAAAACATTAGTAAACTAATCCGTGAAGAACGTCGTCGAGGGCTTGTTGAAGTAACAGGAATAGACAAAGAATGTGTTCGCCAGATTTTGCACGAATCGTTCAACATGCGCAAAGTTTGCGCAAAAAATGGTACCAAAACTCCTCACTCCCGAGCAAAAGAATCAAGAATGAACATTTGCACTGACATTCTAAACAACATTGACACTGACCCACGCTTGTTAGACACGGTGACACTGAAGGGGACAAGATTCGAAAGTGTGGAAGCGGTTAAAGCAAAAGCGACGGACGTTCTGAACCAGCTGACAGAAGCGGACTTCCAACACTGCTTTCAACAATGGAAAAATCGTATGGAGCGGTGTAGAGATCGCCAAGATCGGGAGTACATTGAAGGCGAAAAAGTTTATACATAAGTGTAATTGGTAACGAATAAAAAAGTCTTATGACAGCAGTTCGGTTATTTAATAGCCACACCTCGTATTTCTTAAATTAATACAACAATCGTCTGCTAAAACCCAGCTCTATTAAATTAACAAAACTACTTGTTTAAACAATATTTGTAACTACAAACTCGGTTCCCAATAAAATCAAAATATTACACTTTTACTCAACGCGCCTTTCGCTTACCATATTCGTGATTAAAACTCAAATTTTATTAAGCTTTAGTCCATTAACATTATTTTTATTTGGTTTACAAACGTTGTAATAAAAGCAAATAACATATATACATACTGGGATTCAAACTGATATAGGGAACCTAAATTTATCAATATACAGGGTGTTCCATTAAAAAAACTTACTCTTATATGCCCCCTATATATACAGTGTGTGCTCTTTGAAATGGAACCACTCTCTTACTTTGGAGGGGGTTGACCGATTTTTAAACATTTTTTTTTGTCAATATATCACTCCAAAAGTTAGAGAACTTTTACTTAACTACATATTTAAATTATTAAAAAAAAATATTTTAAAATTTAGTCTCGCTGCTTTTTCCGATGGCTATTGGGTGTAGAAAACTGGGTTCGATTGTTAAGCTTTTTTTTTTTCAAAAAAAAAATAAATAGCGATTTCGATTCCGCCATGTCTCAAACATAATTTCATTTCAATGTTGTACATAATTTCATTTCAATACCTTATACAAGGTAATCAGCACAAATAAACAAATTTTCAAAAAATGGTATATTTTTGGCATTAAAATGAAAAATATGGCTAAATTATTTAAACCCACGGAGCAAATTGTGTGTGAAGTTACGTTGTTTAAGAATTTGAAATTCTTGCATTTTCGTAAGGAAGCATGAGATCCTTCCAAAATTAGAGGGTGGTTCCATTTCAAAGGGCACGCTGTATAAGGGGCTTTAATAAACTGTTATCTTATCTGGATTCTACGTGAAAGCCATCTAAAGCAGGTTTTTACTTTTTTTAAAATGGAATAAAACTAAATAAACAAAGAGGGGTACCTATTCATTATAAAACCCTGTACCTGTTTTGTTGATTCTATTCTGTTACAAAAGTTTAAACAGTAGGATATTTATAAAAAAATATGCAAAGGATATTATTATTACGTATCAGTACGGGTTTTGAAATATGTTTTACAGTTATTATTTTATTATAATCCCGAGAGCACAGAATATTTCTACCAGTTATCAAAGTGAAAGAGAAGCAAATACACATAAAACAGATATGTCCTGTTATGAACCAGCATAGTCCAAGGTCTTCAACAATGATTAATTTATCGATAAATAACTAATTTTGACTTATTTTATATTCATTACAATTCCTGTGACTTAAAGTTATGTTAATGGAGTTCTTACTTTAAAAAAGTCCATATTCTAATTAGTGTTTATTTTTTAGTGTTGTAGTGTTTACAATTATTGTTTATATAAATTATTTATAGGAAGTAATCAGAATTAGGAACTTTCCTTACACATTATCCGTTATAAGCAAAAGTATCGCAACAAATACATATTTATTGTTTTGATAAGAATGTAGTTTATGGCGTTACAATTCAAGGTTAATTCCAAAACAATTTTCATTACGTCCATAACGTTAATCTAGTAGTTAATCAGTATTGTGTAAAGTAATTTTACAAAGAATTTACTCACGATTACGAATGGTCAGGTACAAAATTGCGTTAATATTGAATGACGCATCATACGGCGTCATGCAAGTAGCGTCATCGTATCTTGAATTACTGTAGTAATTACATACACACATATGTATGTACATATGTGTATAATATACTCGTACAAGATACTACAAACTGGCAAACATTTTCAACATTCAGGACAAACCAGCTCTAAACGTAACACCATAATATCTTGTGACTGTCAATGAGACCATTGTATCAACCTGCCGTTTGTTTATTTATTTTGAAATTTGGAATATTTTTAAAATTTGTAATGTAGACGCACTTCCATTTTTCAAATTTTCAAATGGATTTTCCCACATAATTCAGTTCTTTACGGCACAATTAAATTTTTGACATATCGAATAAAGATGACACGTTCAAATTTTTCGAAATAATCAAAATCGTTATTTATTATTTACTTCATTAACAAACAACGTTAATGTTTAAAAATTAAAATAACGATTAATAAATTAAAATTAAAAAAATAAAAAAAACTCCGGTCTGCTTCATGGTGATGAAGATGGAAACGTTATCCACCTCCCAAGAATATATCAATTTACTTGTTTTTACCAAAAATTAACACGGAAATAAAAAATATAGCTTAATGATGCTGAGCGTCGTGACGCCTCAAATTTTTAAAGTACTCAACGTACCTACCTGTTTTTATGACCGTAAAAATGTTTTTTATTTTTGCATTTATTTTGTATACATGTTTTCATACTTTCATTATTTCAAAAGTTATGGCCGATTTCCCGGTGAACTCTATAGTAAATATTGCAACATTTAAAAGTGTATTTTTTTCGACGCTAGTGCTCGTTCAACATATACATACAAAACAACAAAAAACAACAAAAGCTTAATGATTTTGTAGTTGAAAACTAAATTTGAAATAAAAATGAGGTATTTTTTTATAATAAAAATAATATTTTTAAAAATAATGCTGCACACAAGAATTAAATCCTTTGTGTTTTAAAGTTGAATACGGTTTGTTACTTAGTTCTTATTTGCATTAAAATATTTCCTGAATGGTGTGAAATTTAGAATATAGACTATTTAGTAGGTTGATAATATTTTTATATGGATGATTTAGTAGACCGAATACAATTTTGAGAATCGGCCATCTTTTGCAATAACGAAAATATTTAAAAAAAAAAAAAAAAATATAATATAAAATAGCAGTTTACGAAAAAAAACAGAGAAACAGCACTCAAAAATAAATCGATCATTGAAATATTCAAAATACAAAAAAAAAGGTTAAAATAGAAAAATAATTCATAATTAATATACATTTGTAATGGTAAAGTAAAAAAGGTATGTCGCTGAAAAAAAAAAAATTAAGACATCGCGACGCTTAGCGTCGTTTAGATATATTTTTTATCATTAGCTTAATTTTGAGAGAAGGTGAGTAAAAGTGATTTATTACCTTTCACAAAAAATAATTTCTCTCAGCCGTTTCTGAGAAAAATTCACTTCCTATGATAAATCGATCACCCTGTACACATATCAAGAATATATAATAACAGCGATACATATCCAATCTGATACGAATATCCCATTACTTCAAAGGACCCCGCAGGATCCTTAAGGGAAATGGCTCTGTGTCAAACTCTCTGAAACTTTGGATTCTGGTAGTCCTTGACACGTAGAATAAAAGTCTCAATGGGCACTAAGTCTTGAAAATTCGTGTTTTCCTCACTAAGTTTTAAAAGATATAACCCCTTGAATTTGGGTTTTTCGTGCTTTTTGCAGTACTACTGTACATCTATGTATATTAGTATAGATTTGGAATTTATTGACCGTTGATCAATTAATTTGATAAACTTGTGGGATTATCGGTCACTTTATAAAAACACGTTTTTGTTTTTTTTCTAACGTTTCGGCTTTATTCAGCCATCATCAGAGCAGAAAATTAATTCGGTTTTTTTCTGCCGCTAATTTCTTATGTAGTTTCTGGTGTAGTTTTAGGTTTGGATGACTTCTTCCTGTTGGTGTGGTCATCTCTTTTGGCTTCTTTCACCCTTGCCTTATTTGAATAGGTTTGGAATTTTTTGACCGTTGATCAATTAACTTGATAAACTTGTGGGATTATCGGTCATCTTTATAAAAACAAGTTTTTTTTCTAACGTTTCGGCTTTATTCAGCCATCATCAGAGCAGAAAATTAATTCGGTTTTTTTTCTGCTGCTAATTTCTTATGTAGTTTCTGGTGTAGTTTTAGGTTTGGATGACTTCTTCCTGTTGGTGTGGTCATCTCTTTTGGCTTCTTTCACCCTTGCCTTATTTGAATAGGTTTGAATTTTTTGGCCGTTGATCAATTAACTTGATAAACTTGTGGGATTATCGGTCATCTTTATAAAAGTTTTTTTTTCTAACGTTTCGGCTTTATTCAGCCATCATCAGAGCAGAAAATTGAATTCGGTTTTCTTCTCCTGCTAATTTCTTATGTAGTTTCTCGTGTAGTTTTAGGTTTGGATGACTTATTCCTGTTGTTGTGGTCATCTCTTTTGACTTCTTTCACCCTTGCCTTATTTGAATAGATTTGGAATTTCTTGGCCGTTGATCAATTAACTTGATAAACTTGTGGGATTATCGGTCACTTTATAAAAACAAGTTTTTGTTTTTTTTCTAACGTTTCGGCTTTATTCAGCCATCATCAGAGCAGAAAATTAATTCGGTTTTTTCTGCTGCATATATTAGTACGTATGTTTGACAATATGAATGTCTAATATGTATGCATCTATGTATGCATGTATGCATGCATACATGCATACATGCACATACAGGGTGTTCCAGAATGATCTATATAAGCCGTCACTCCTATACTAAAAACATATCGGAGTGCAAAAAAAGCGACGTCAATTTGTCAGGAGGGGTTTACTAAGGGGGTTAGGGAGGAATATTAGCCAGCATTAAAAATGCTGTCCCATGTAAAACCGCCCCCGCAATGCCTCCTCCAACTTTTTTTTAAATGACGCCACGTATAATTTATTATATTTTTACACCACCTATTATTTAGTTATACCTCTTTAGTTATATCTCTTTATTCTCTATTGAACTTTTTTAATTGAAAATCGATTCACAAATAGTGGAGATAGAGACAGAGATTAAAAAAACGTCATCAACTCTGGCTATGAACGAGAGAGATGGAAAGAGCGGTCATGTCTAAGCTTTTTGTTTATGTCAAACTTTTGACAAGTACTGTCACAATTTCTAAAATAAACAATGGCTGTCATATGATGTGACAGTCTTGACAAGTAAATAAGGTTATAAATTCGATTAAGAATAGAAATACATCTTTTTTTTCTCGGCCAACTTTGATGACGTTTATTTGGATGTCTCTATATTTAAAATTATTTTTGTATGTAATACACCGAGAGCTTTCCTTTATCTATGTAAAACTGAGTGAACCAATTGTCATAGGAAGTGGGCGTGCCGAACGAATGTGTCGCCAATAACAGGTTTCGAGACATGACGTCACAGAAGCAGCTATCCAATAAGATTACCGCTATCCATAATTTCTCCTACTGGCCTATTTGCTATCTGCTAATATCAAGGCATTCATACGGTATATTGTTTGAAAGCACTATTTATGAACCGATTTTCCATTAAAAAAAAACATATTCCATATTCCGACCCATTTTTCATTTTCAATTCATACTCTCACGATTTATTTATTTTATTTTATTTTTTTAATTATTTACAATTCATGTCAAGACAATCAAGACACCAACCAAGGCACAAACCAACAAACAATATTTGTTATTCTCAAAATTGTTAGTAACTATAATTATAATTTATATATTTATAATTTTGATTTTTTATTTTGAATTTAAATTACTCCGTTATTTTTATAGAAAGTGTTTTAAAATATTTTAGGGGGCACGGGTAGCCGAGTGGGTTAAAGCACCGTCTTTCCAGTCGCGATACCTCTGTGCGCGTTGTTCGAGTCCCGGCCGGGGGAAGTGTATATTATTATTGTGCCGTGAGTATTATTATTATTATTTAGCGTGTCATTTAGCAATTATTATGTATAATCCATTTATGTGCCTCAGAATATGTAAATTAAGGTAAGTATATGATTTTCTATTTGAAAATATGAAGTTCTTTATACTTCCGGTAAAACCGGAAATATTATTCAGATGTTTAATTTGTCAAAGTAAATGCATCTGCATTTAGTTTAGTCATGCCAAATTTCTGAATCACTTGTTTTTATACACGGCCACCATCTTGAATTTTTTAAACATCATCCTACATACTTGATTACTTACTTTTTATTTTATTCATGAAAAATCAGCGACATAAGGTTTAATGTGGTTACATACAGAATGTTTATCATTCTACAGTTAATATTTCTTTAAGGACATGCGGAAAAGTGAAAAAAAAAATTGTTACTTCATGCTCACAACAAGTTACCGTTTTCCGAAAAAACGATGGAATATCAAGATATTCCTATTCGAAAAACTGAAAAATCTGCGATGCAAATATGTGTTCGCAATTCTCATGGCTTGCCCTCGAATTTAACATTATTGAAAAAATTTAACCTTAGTATGTTTTTACATATTTTTTTTTTTTAATCACAGGGTTCTTAGTTAAGTATGTATGTATTTGAGACCGATTTCATTTATTTATTTATTTCAATTTAGTTATCGTTCTACAGCTTATATTTCCTTAAATATGGGACATGCGAAGAAATGTATATGAACAAAAGTTTCCTTCCTTGTTCTCCGCTACAATTTCAAAACACAATCGAATGTTAATGATTAGGGTTCGGAAATGTGTGGCTTAACGCCTGGTCGGCACTATAAAACTCTATGATAATGAAAGTATACACCGTATTTTTTAAGCGCCTTGTAAATTATATACTCTGCATACGTACGCCACTGACCGATCCTGTCAAGGCGCCAGGACCCGCGTATGCGCAGTGGTACGCCATCCCGGTGAGGGAGGGCAGGGTATTCTAACGCAGTTTAACACGCAATAAGATTCAACAACAACAACATTCTAAGCCCTATTAATAATAAGTAAAAAAAAACAATAAATACTTAAATGAAATCAATTGAAAAGAAATGATAAGAGGGACCTTTTCTCACAAATCCAAAAAGGATTTGTGAGAAAAAAGGCCCCTCTTATCATTTCTTTCCAATTGAAAAATGAACTCACATTTTGCCATACTCAAAAGAATTAAATGAAATCGGTTTCTGTACTAAACAAATGTATTAGGACTTAATTTTTCTTAAAATTCTGAATCCGAAGTCAAAGCATGAGAATTACGAAAAAAAATTTGTCGCAGATTTTTAGATTTTTCAAATATATGTATGTTGTACATACATACATAAGTACGTATACATGTACGTATGTATGTATAATGACATTCAATTGTTTTTCTGAAAATGGAAATTTGTAGCAAAAGTCAAGCAATGAAACCTTTGTTCTTATTTTTTTTGCGTGTCCCTTATTTAAAGTGATATTAGCTGGATAATGATAAATAATTAAATACCCTGTATATATCGCTGTATAACCCTGTATATAACCCAGCGATATATACCCTGTATATATCGCGGAATTCTTCTTGCACGGCTAAAAAGTAGTAAATAATAAAAAATATGATTCCATTTAAAACAATTCGACATGGCGCCCACGTATAAAAACAAGTGAATCAATTTCTCTACCAGTTGCAGTATAATATAGAAAATACATATGTATGTCTGACTATACCAAACATACTAAAATTGGATTTCCTAGCTTCAGTCGTTTTTATGTGACAGCACGGTTTCCAGACTTTTTAGCAACCCTGTATGTACATGTATATCAAATATTTAGAAAGCACTATATTTTACGAGTTTCTTTTTAATGGTGACAGTAAGGTGCAAATAAATACTAAAGATTTATCTTTGATACGTGCTAAATAACGAATATAAAAAAGTAGTTTTCGGTGCAAAACAGAAATAATTATTTTTATTTATTTGCGTACAATTATTGAATACTGGAGGTGAAATATCTGGAGAATGTAATCCAAAATATCCTTGATTCTCAATGTCTTGGCAGTATGTATTTTTTGTGTTTGAAGCAATTGCTAAAGATAGATTAATTAAATCATCATTAATAGTTTACTCAGCGTTTTCTGAATTTATAAAAGCCTTTGACGTGTACTACTATGATAGTCGCGTATATTTAACATGTTTTTTTTAAAGAAATTATTTTTGTAAAAACTAAATATATCAGCTATGAGTTTTGTATGAGGTGTATTGATATTGTAGGTATATCTGAACTTATATTATACAGGGTGAGTCAGAAAGAATGGATCAACACTAAACTGTAGGTACTAGACACCAAAATATTATGATAGAGTTAAACTTTCCTGATACCAATGTCGCTGGTTTAAGAGATATAGCGTGTTCAAAGTTTAAATTTTATTCTGAAATTTCTAAATAATTGAGTTTTGATAGTATAAATCTGAAAATTGGTAGTTTTATGTTTTTTGGCGTGAGAATTACGAATTTTAAGCTTATTTTGACATTGCTCCTAGAGGGCGCTAGTTTCGTCGTATTATCTAGGTAAATTAAAACATATATTTTTTTATCTGTTGAGCGATGCATAAAACAAGTCGAGAATCTAAAAGAACGCTCAATTCTACAGAGAACTCTTGTTTAGTCGTCTAAATCTATCGGTTGTTATTTGCATTTAAAAGGCTCAATATATTTAATATTTTTTGTATTCTTAAAAGATGAAAAGGTACGGAGAAGCAATCAAATCAACAGTAAATAACAATAACAATATTTGGTAATAGTGATAATGACAAACTTCAAATCAAATATAGGAAGGAAGGAAAATGAAGGATAATATTTTTATGTGGATGTTTTAGTAGACCGAATACGATTTTGAGAATCGGCCATAACTTTTGCAATAACGAAAATATAAAAAAATATCAAAAAAATATAATAGAGTCCGGCCCTGCGGTATAGCACACTTTCCGAATCCTACTATATTGAACATAATAGCCCACACTCAACTTTATGAAATTGTAAACCAGCTTTCCAGTAAAATTTACAAACTTGAAGTACGTTTTACTGATTTATTAAGTTTTATACAGAAGGCTTTGTCTATCTCGTAGGTAGATATAAACATAAACCCTATAGGTAGGTGTTAAAATGTAAATGAAAACCCTATACACATTACGATATTATACTACTTTTGATATTTTTTGTATGTACGTGTCTCTGTACTAAACTGTAAACTAATAAATAGTTTAATTAAATGCAAATACGTTTTCACATATTGAGTGTGGTCTTTAAATAATCTTCCCGAATAATTGTCCATGTATAGGAGAGTATTTACGTTTTTACTAAATAGAAGTTAACGCGTTATAAACGGATAGCGTAGGCTAAGTGAAAGGCAACTGTAGCTAGTGCATTGTATTGTTAATAATAGATTGACAAGAGTGGAAAGCGTGACCGTTCAATCATCGTACTACTCTGCACTTGGTTTCATGTAATTGTTTAAATTTAAATTAAAACAATTATTATATTTAACAATTTATACACATCACGTTGTTCTCTACTTTCAAATAATCTCCGCTATCGCCCAAGAAGATTTAAACCCTTTATGTGACCCGAATAATATCAACTAGGTCGCTCGCTTTCTATAATATGTACGTATATACACATTATGTGTTTAAGACAACCGTCGCAATTTTAACGAGCTATTTACGATTCAAAAAGTTAGTGGACTCAGTAGCTTATTTATCAATAATCAAAAAAATAATTACTAAGTAGATAATTAAGTAAGCAGATGATTTCTTACTAATGGTCTAATATACTACGTCATATTTGTAAGTTACAACTAAATCATAATTAGAGCTCGGAGATAATAGATGCGTACTTTACCAGGGGCGGCTCCAGGATACCACTATCAGTAACGTTACGAAATGTCAAACAGGTCTTACCTTATACATGTGATGGTGATTGTTGTAGCCCAACTAATCGGCAAAGGAATCGTAGTCACAAGACACAGAACTTGCATACACACGCTAACCGTGTCCGTACTGCCACTCGAGTTTCCATAAATTATCGATTACTGTTCCATATGTTCAGTAGTTAAGCTCTGGCGCCTGTCACTTAAAATAGCTGCTGTACCCATGTGCTCCAACGAGTCACAATAGGCTCCGCTGGTAGTGATGGTCTTAGTAGAGTCTGGAAACTTTTTTCTTCTGAATGGTGTTTTCACAAATACTTCTTTTACATTCACTATAAGGTTGTCAACATTAGGATAATAGTTTCGGTGATTCGGTGGAGCCCATGTGCCAAACATGTAACATAGATTAAATTAGTATATGTCTTTGAAGTTATCAAATGCTCTTCCATGGCTTTTGCCTCATCCAGTCCCCCAACCTCTACTACGTGCTGTCCTTTAACATCCGTTGTTTCGTCAATACTAAGCCGTATAGGTTTATCGTGCAATTCCGAGACAATATTTTTTATGTCCTCACACAGTGGTGCTCTGTATAATCGTCTAACAGTCATTTCTGCAGGCAGACTAACTTCGCCGTACATTCCACTCGCACATTACACGCTACCATCATTTTGACTAAATCCAAGTTAAACTGTCTCTGTCAGTCTCGCGCACTCACACCACCACTAACAGGAGCTATATGTTTGTCTGTAGCAACATGCTGCAAAATATCAGTTTTTACGTGCTACGTCAGTACACTGTCACAAACGGTAAAACGAAGTTCACTGCCGTTAAAGGTAAATTCCGCAAATGTTTATCCAACATTCCACCGTAACATGAGACAGACGCC
The DNA here is from genome assembly GCA_029963805.1 of Aromia moschata. Lineage (NCBI taxonomy): Eukaryota > Metazoa > Arthropoda > Insecta > Coleoptera > Cerambycidae > Aromia > Aromia moschata. The sequence goes on from JAPWTK010000750.1 coordinate 67,714, forward strand.
GTCCCGACATTTTCACAAAATTATTCGACGATTCGTGTACACGAATGATGCATCGACCAACGCAGTTTCACTAATACTAACAATAAGTGTAAATTATGTTCCTGTTCGCAACTCGATCTTTATCACGTGCCGTAACTTGATTAGAGTGGGGCGCACAACACGGCAGACGAGTTTTATTCCGGAATATAATGGCGTTATTTGATTGATCGCGTTAAGACCGGTCCTGGAATCTATTATTTACCTACAACTTTAATCATAATTGACTAGATTGTCGATATTGATTTGCAATGCTCTCTCCATTTCATGCTTTTTCAGAATACGGTCTAATAATTTTTCAAAAATTGATTTTAAAAAATTTAAAACATATTTATAGACAAAATTACGATTTGTTCAACAAAAAAAATAGACCTGAATTTCTTTATCAAACAGGTAATCCGCGGGTTTTATACCATAAAAAATCGCGTCCTTGAGACCTAAAGAAAACAAATGGCTATCTTGTTTTTAAACATTTTTGGTTAAAAAAAATGACGGCCGAAACAAAAATATTTTTGTAAAATCTTCATAAATTTTTATTCTCAAAAACTACGGAATTTGACAAAAATGTTCTAAAAATAAAAATGTCTGAATCAGTCTAAAAATACTCAATTTTTTTCAAATTTTTGAAATGATATTTTTGGAAATTTCGAGAATTTTGGAACACTCAAAAATTGTCTAAGAATCCTGAAAAAAAATTGAATTTATTGAAGACATTTTTGTTCTTGAGAAATTTTTACAGATTTATAGTTTTCGAGAACAAAATTATTTGATGTATTTTTCAGGATTTTTTAGACGATTTTTGATTGTTCCAAAAATCATGAAAACGAAATTTCCAAAAATATCATTTAAAAAATCTGAAAAAATTGAGTATTTTTCGATTGATTCTTTTTTAAAGAATCAAGACATTTTTGTTTTTAGAACATTTTTACCAAAGCCTACTTTTTGAGAAAAAAAAATGGTTTGTATAAAAATATTTTTGTATAATCTTTAAGTAACGCGATCTTTAAAAAAATCAGGACATTTGGGACTTAAATGGATTAAAAATATTTTATCAATTATTTTTGATGAATCATTTTGAGTTTTATTTCATATTCATTATGATAAGTTTCGGTTATCTAAAATTAAATGTTATAATTTACCATGAATGAATGAATACGAAAAGTGGGCGGGAAGACCCATGCACTTAGGCCGCCTGACGGGCCCATTGTGCACCCACATTCCATGAGTGTTCACCCAGGTATGCCGACCTCTCTAGCAAAGGCGCATATTTTCCTGGGGTGAACACTCTTAACATCCTCTGGGTTCAGAACACAGCTCCCAAAGTGCCGTTCTCTGACCCTTGCAATTGCAGGGCATTCTGTGAGGATGTGAGATGCAGTCTCCTCATCCTCCATGGTGTATGGATGGTGTATGGACCATCCACATTCAGGATCATCTATGACCGTTATCATGTGGAGGTGCCTTTTTAAGGTGACAGTGGCCTGTAAGGAGTCCTGTCATCGTTCTAATGTCTCTTCGGTTCATACCTAGGAGACTTTGAGTTAATTTGAACGAAGGCCCAATAATATGGGCCTTCGCCTGCCTCATACCCGGGGCTTCTTGCCATGATTTTTCGAACTCCTTGTTTAGGAGCTCTTTCATGGTTGAAACCCCCATTGAATAGGGGACCCCTAATATAGGTTCAGGTCCTATGGGGTACCCTATTGATCCTAGTCTGGCCAGTCTGTCGGCCTCCTCATTTCCCGGGACACCTGAGTGTCCCGGTACCCATGTGAGTATTACTCTATTACAACTGGCCAGATCATTTAGAATCTTTTTACAGTCAAGGACGAGTCGCGATTTGACCTTGCTGGATTCAATAGCCATCAAGGCCGCTTGACTGTCCGTGCATATTTGAATCGTTCTCCTTTTTGGAGCTGTCTTTAGGATTTCCATCCCGCATGCTAGGATAGCATATATTTCCGCCTGGAAAACGCTAGCATATGACCCGAGGGCAAAGCATAATTTTGTCCTCGTGGTTTTGCCATATACTCCCCGCTCCGGCCTTATCGCCAATTTTGGAGCCGTCTGTAAACCAGATGATTCCATTTTGGCATATAGTATTATTTATGTTATCCCAGTCATCCCTACTAGGGATTTGGATCCCTAGTTTTGGACTGGGACAAATGGTAGGCTCCACACTGTCCTGTAGCATAAGGAGTACTGTCCGGTCAGTCTGTAAGCCGACCTCATGGCCTCATGTTCAATCACCAAGTGCAAAGGAGGCAGCCCCGTGAGGACCTCTATGGCCCTACTTGGGGCTGTCCTCATTGCACTAGTGATGCCTAGACAGGCTAGTCTTTGAACTTTATCAAGTTGCTTTCTAGCCTTATCCGTTCTTGTTCCTGGCCACCAAACGATGGCACCATAGGTAATAACGGGGCGAACTATGGCCGTGTACATCCAATGAAGGATCCTCGGCCTCAGTCCCCACGTACACCCGAAGGCTCTTCTACACGCCCATATGGCTGAGGTAGCCTTCGTGGTGCGATTTGCTATATGCTCGTTCCAGTTCAACTTGGAGTCTATTGTGACTCCAAGGTACTTAGATGAGCTTTTGTATGGGATGATACGCTTCCTGGTGAAAGTAACCAGGTCAGCCTTTTCGGGGTTAACTCTTAACCCCTCTTCCAGACACCACCTTTCGACCACTTGGAGGGCCTCTGCCTGAAGCCCCCCAAGAACATCGATTTTGTGGTCCTGTAATAAAATGACGAGATCGTCCGCATAAGCTTGGACATAGAAGCCCGACTGGTTCAACAATTGCAGGAGGCTGTCCACTACGAGGCACCACAGAAGAGGTGATAGTACACCCCCTGGGGACAACCTCGCGATACAACCGCCTCCGCTGTATCACCGGCCAGTCTTGCAATGACCTTGCGCTGGGAGAGCATCGAGCCGACCCATCGTACTATTGATGGCTCGGCTCCCCGTCCTCCCAGCGCCCGGCACATTGATTCGAAGGAGGTGTTGTCAAAGGCTCCCTCGATATCAATAAACACACCCAGGGCGGATTGCTTTCGATGCAGCACTCCATCTATCCTGTTTACAAGGTGATGGAGAGCCGCAACAACGGATTTTCCGGCCTGGTAGGCATATTGAAGGGCATGCAACGGTTGTTGCACCAGAATCCCTTCTCTGAGGTAACGGTCCACCAGCCTTTCTAGCGCCTTCAAGAGGAATCTACCAAGGCTTATGGGCCGAAACGATTTTGCTTGGGTGTAATCATTTTTCCCTGGTTTTGGGATGAATACAACCCTAACAGACCTCCAGGCAACGGGTATGTAGCCTCGAGCCAGACAGAAGCGAAATATACGCAATAGGTGAAGTACGAGCACATCCAGCCCCTTTTGCAAAAGGGCCGGAAATATGCCGTCCTCACCAGGGCTTTTGAAAGGCATGAAGGACTGGATAGCCCATCTTAGCCTTTCGTACGTGACAACTTTGGAGGACGTTCTGTAGTCCATTGTCATTGGACCACTACTGTCATCCTCTGTTGCCACTGTCCCGGCAGATCCCGGGAAATGAACTGAGATCAAGTGTTGGAGCGTCTTTCCAGCCGAAGATGTGAATCCTCCGTCAGGGAGAGACACTGCGCCAAATTTTGCTCCCGGATCTTTAGTTAGAACCTTGCTCAGCCTGGCTGCTGAGGGCAGTTGGATGATGTCCTCGCAGCTGGCCCGCCAGGTATCCCTAATCGAGTCACGAATGACCTTTTTATATTCCCTCTGGGCGGATTTGTAATCCTCCCAGTGGTTGGGATTTTTTGTCCGTTTGGCTTTATTAAAAAGCTTACGAACCTTCCTCCTGTGGGATTCGACATGGGAATTCCACCAGGGTGTTTTGCTCGAACTAGTCCTTTGTTTTAAAGGACAGTTGGCTTCAAACGATTCAACGATGGCTGAGTTGAGGCGGTTTAGCACTACCTCAAAGTCTGCCTCGCTTTCGTATCGGGATGGAATTCCTATTAGCCTCCCTTTAAGGTCCTATAAATAGAGGTCCCATTGGGTGGCCCTAGGATTCCTATATCCGTTTTCGATGAGTTGGATGGATTCATCCAGCCCAAAGAAGATGTGTCTGTGGTCGGATAAGGATACTTCCAAAGACACTCTCCAAGATACAACCTGAGAGAGTAGCTCTGTGGAACAGAGCGTCAGATCTATGACCGACTGCCTCTCAGGTGTGAAGTAGGTGGGTACCGATCCCCTGTTGGCAATTTGCATACCACTCAGGGTGAGGAACTCGAGCAGCATCCTGCCCCTCGGCTTGACTTCCTTGTCCCCCCACATAGTGTGGTGAGAGTTGGAGTCGCAGCCAACGAGCAACGGCAGCCCAATTCCCTCACAGTACCTTATAAGGTCCGAAAGCTCTCTTGGAGGACTTTCCGTGTTTCTTGGGAAGTATGCTGAGCAAATCGCTACTTCCCGTTTGGTGTTTCCCTTACCTATTGCTAGTTTGATCACTGCCAGATCTCTTGTGCAGAGTCCTGGCATCGGGAAAACACCTTTTGCACCTTTAACTAAGATTCATGCTCTGGGTTCTTCAGCTGAGGGACAGTAATATACCGTTCCCCCTGCTCTACCCAAACCCCTAACCTTACCGTGGTATACCCACGGTTCCTGGATGAGGGCGATTTTAATTTGACTTTCAATGATCCTTTTGCACAGGAAAGCCGATTGGGCTTTCCCGTGCTGAATATTGGCCTGAATAAATTCTAGAGGCATTTTTAAAACCTAGAGTTGGTCATCTCCGCTGTCCAGATCCCTTTGTGGCTCCTGGACAGGTGATGACCTGCTGGATTCGGGGGTTCTGCTTCTGCAGATCACTCCAGAGTCTGATATTATTCAGAGTCCTGAGGAGCCAGTCCCTTGAAGCCGCATTTGCGGCATTGAACAGTAGCTGGCCTCTCCACAGGGTTGTGGAGCGGAACTGTAGGGGAGTTTCACTTGCCGTTGGTGTAACGGTAATGGCCTCCCCTTACATCGTCCAAAAATTCCAGCAACTGGCTCTCCGAAAAGGGCAGTTCAGTCTGTCCTTCCCTGCCAATTACTATTTGCAGGGACTTATCCCCGATACCACCTGCGCAAAGCCCGCCTGCCAAGACCTGGGTGTGCCAGGTTTCGGCCGCTTGCTCGCGCCTGCAGCGTCGGGGGTAGATCCCGGCGTGCGTTGCCGCTTTTTGGCCAGTGCTTCGTGGCCCGTCCGACCGTACGATTCTCGGGGGCCGCCCGGTTTCCCCAACTACAGAGCTTGTGGCACCTGTTAAGGAGCCACTTGTTACTCTGCTGGAGGGTCCAGTTTAACAGTTCCGTCCACGTTGGTGGGGGAAGAAGGCTGAGGCTGTAGAGGAGGGACAACTGTGGTTGTCGCCTCTTTCGCTAGCCTCGCCTTCCTCCTCCTTTTCCGCTCGGCTCCGCAGACGTTAGGCCTTTTGGGCCTAGTATTGGGGTTATCTACCTCCATTTGTCTAGATGGGCTAGAAGGTACCTCTACGGTTCCTTCTGACCCGCTAGTGTGGGAAGGCTCAGAAACTGAGCCTTCCAGTGTTTTTGTTTTAGGGTCCATGATAGTTCCCACGAGTACTGGGGAAGGGATGGTCGACACGCACAGAGCCCCTATGTGCGTGCAAGGCTTTATACAACGGGGTGCGCCAGGTTCCCCGAGGTTTGCCGCTAGCGGTCGATCCTCCCATCGACTATGCATCCCCTCGACGCGTGCTTACCTTAGGATTATGGGAATTTTTATAGTGGTTGTCTTCCACACGGTTCGGGCGGTTAAGCCAGAGCCCCCGTGCCCCCTGAGAGGGCATATCCCTGACGAGGTCAGGGAGTCTTTGTCCTCCCAGGCGGTTTACGGTATGAGTCGTGAGCTGGTCCACGGAGGGGCTTTTGTGAGCCCTCGTCCAGGAGATTAGTCCCGGGGGGCCCACTTATCACCCCCCTAACCCTGAGCCCCGTAAGGGTCACCTGGCCATTCCCCTATCCGCCACCTGGGGACGCGCTTGGTAGGTAGCTTAACCCCCAAGATAATTTACCATACTGTTTCATCTAATATGACGTATTTTCAATTTTGGGATGACATGTGGCTCACTATATTTGTTGTACCACCAAATAGCCATTTTATAGAAAAAGGTTGCCAACCCCCGCTCTATACATCAAAATAAAATTCCAACTTTGTACACTCTGTATCTCTTAAACCTGCGACATTGATATAATGCTTGAGCTCAATCATAATATTTTTGTGTGTACTATCTCCAGCTTAGACATTAGCTAGCCATTCTTTATGAATTACACTGTATATGCAGTAAAGGCGATTAAAATTTTGCCTATATTAAATACCCCTAATGATGTATAAGGTAATATTTAAATAAAAATAATTAAAAAAAAAAACTAATATTTTTGTTTTAGTAGGCCTAAGAATTTATAAGCTATAACATTTTGTTTACCTTTTTACTTTTTACAATATTTTTCTTAGCGCCTTTAACATTATAGAATTTAAACTATTTACATGTTTGGGAATTAAAAGAGAGCAGTTTTGTTACATTTGTTTGCTCTCTTGTACCTGTAAACATGTAGGTAAAGTGTAACAACAGTGAGTAAACTAAAAATAAAGTGAAAGTAGCCTCTAAGGCAATTTATGTCTTATGAAACTTGGTCAAATGCCTGGATTATTAGAGACGATATTATAGAAAATATTAACAACATATTAATATTAACTTGCGCACATTAAAGTTATTGCTCGTACCTTGCCATTGTGAAATTACACAACAAAGCTTTAACAAATATTTTGGTGACCTGATTTGGTCACGTATCTGTATATAATGGTGGCTCAGTGTGGTGAGATAAAAATGATGAAAAAGTAAAATACCGGTTAATTAGATGTTTATTGATCGGTGACTTGAAATGTAAATAATTGCATATTCAAAAGGCTTCTTTCAAATACAAACTACAATTTAAAAAAGTGTAGGTTAAGTGTATGTATTGAATGTGTCAAAAAACATTTTTATTTTATGTGTATTTACAACAGATTGCGTCACTATTGTCAACAGGATTATAATCGATACCACGTAAAATTGTGAGTTAGTTTCATTGTTGTGTATTGACGCCTCTGACTATTAAGTCAGAGGCGTAACTAGGGGCCTTTGGAGGTACGAGCGAGAATTAAATATATAATTACGGAAGTGTTTAAGTAATTTTTTAAAAAATTGATTGGCTAAATAGCCCTCAAATATTCTGAAACGTCGAGATTTTAAGTTTAAGAGAAAAAATTGTTCCATCGGTCTGTCTAACCTTTTTTTGTGTACACGAGAACGCGTTAAGATATCTCCTTTTGGAACACTTATGCACCACAACGAGACATAGAACTGATTAGATTTTGAGCTTAATGGGTTGAGGAGTTAGGTCCCCTACCTAACCCCTAGCCAACACTGACATACAAAATAATTAATTCAAAATTAAAAATATTTTAATATCGACATTATGACGGTAATTGTATAAACAAACTAACACCGAATACATATGATCGCACGATAAAAACAAAACATATTTTTGTGCGGTTATAAGCTATTTCTACAAAATATTTTTCCACAGAAATTAATATATGTACATACATACATCAGTAGTACATACGCTATCAATGAAAACTGATAATAGTGTTAATTAATAAACCGTATTTACGTTAAGCAGTTGCAGTATTGTAACGTTTTTGTTCACTTAGGGTTCGTTAGGTGTGAAAAAATCAAATCACTTTTAACTAACACAATTTATTTAAATAAATACAAATACGGATTAAGCACTAAATTAACAAACTCTAATTTATTTATGTACAATTTATATTCGAATATTTTACGGAGCTCGCGACGGCATAAATTGATTTCAAAGACTGCACATCACCGCGTCAATATGCCTCTATATACCCTGTTGGTCGGTACGCGTCTATTCGGACATTCTTCTGGATGGGCCGACTAGAAAAAACTCGAGATATCCGCTATGCGGAAGGCTCGACAGGCTTTCGCAACACGGTGAGGTGTCGCTGAGTAACCCTTGTTTTGTTGGCAGTGATGTCACGGCTGGCCGGCGTGACATGCTGTAAGACGATTTCGCCACAGTTTTTAAGTTTCTGTAATACGTGTTATATTAAAATGGTAAATATGCATTTTGCATTAAACCAAAAAAAAAACAAAACGGTTATTTATTTCAAGAATGCACCAAATTGTAGAAAACATTTTTTCTTGCACCGTGATTTTGTAAATTATACAGTAACTATTTTGATGTTTTTTTTCAGGATATTTCAGGGTGATGTATCGTCTTCCTGAATTCCGTATTCTTTTTTTTTTCAATGGCACTTTTCAATAGCAAAGAATGTGCAACTATTTTGTAATTTAAGCAACCATGTATTTATTTTAGTTTAAAAGATGCCAAGAACCATACACATTAAAAGAACCATCGTGTATACTAGAAATAACAGAGCAAGTGTTTAAAACGCTGTCATCAAAGCCATCGGTTGATGGCTAAAAGCAGTCGAAGGATATTTGTTAATCGTCATTGATCCAGTGTTTCACATTCCACCCTAATCGTAGAGGAATATAAAGCGACCCTAACTTCCCCTATTATATACCTACACTGAATTCAATTTACCCTTGCTCCTTGCATACATTCATGACAACCTTGAAGCTTTACAATATAACGTATTTTACATTTTGATATCCGGTTATGTTAAAAGTAATGTTACTCTTTCAAAGAATATCAAATAACATTTTTAATATTTCTTTCACAGAAAATGACAAAATAGAACAATTTCTAAGAAAACAATAATTCATTATGTTAAAATATTCCACCAGACTGAATTGGCTTACATATGTAAATGTATGTACGACTACATACACAAATAATAAAAAAATAAAACTCTCTCATACCAAATAAAACTTTAACATAATAATAGAACAAAGAAAATATAATAATATAAATCATAACCATAAAAGTGAATATGTATGCAAGAATCCGCGAGGGGCCAGATCAGGTGACTGTGCAGGCCGTCTAATAGGTCCCCGATTACCAATACAGTTCCTACAAATATCTCATCCGGCAAGTATGTTACAAATGTATTTAAAAATACTCGTATTACTCAAACTTTTACGAGAAACATTAACAAAAAAAAACGAAACCCTTTTTTTGACCTTATGACTTAAACGACCAATGCCATTTATGACTACTATAACCTTCATAACCGATAAGACCTTCATGACCGATATGACCTTCGTGACCGATATGACCTTCGTGACCGATATGACATTTATGGCTAATATGCCCAACATGTCTAATATAACCTTCATAACTTAAATGACAAATATGTCCGTTATAACAAGGTAATACAACAGTATACGTAATCACCACAATCACATGCTGCACGAGTTGCCTACGTGTTGCGTCGCCATAAGCCAACCTTAGTTATGACGAATATGACTATTATGACTTTTATAACCTCTATGCCCACATTCAATTATCACTAATGTAACCTTTATGACCTGCAGGACCTTTATGATTCATACGAACTTTATGACTTTTATGACCTGTATAACCTTTATGACATGTGACTTTTATAAACTATTTCATGTAAGTATACCGGGTGACCCAGGAGGTTGGGCCAAGCTTATATCTTGAAAAATAATTAACTGTTTTTTTTTTAATCTAGGGGATTTATACTACAATTAATTTCCAACCAAGGGACGGAAAAATCCAAAATGGCTGACTTTCGGTTTCGCCGAGAATGACACTAATTCCAGTTATTGGAATGGAACCCTCTATATATTTTTTTATATAGGTATTTGAATTCTACGCGTCAGAAAACATACAACCCAAGTGTCAAATGTCTTTTTGGTAGTGGAATTTGTTTTATGACTGTGATACTGCTCTAAGTACTCAAAAAGTGTCTCATATTATCCATAAAACATACTCTATTTTTTTTTCATTTTATTGGAGAACATATTAATTCATATCAGCTTTTTACCTGTTTTTGAGGAAAACTCAAAATATTCAAATGGAACATCTAGCGGGCCGTTCCTGTTTTACTGTTCGTTTAATAATGATTTAAACGATGTACATAATGTCGTTGTTACCTTTGAAGTAAATGTCAAACAATTAAGGAAATTAAAACAAATATATGTAGATAAAAAAATTCACCACCAAAACGGGATTTACTCATGGGTTGCGCCCTACTCTGATGCATAGAATAAAAAAAACTGATTAAAAAAAATCGTTAATTGGTTTTCAAGACATAAGTTTGGCCCGACCTCCTAAGCCACCCGGTATAGTAGTAGTAAAAATTAGAGTGGATGCTTATTAATGTGATATTTTAATTGTCAAGAAAAAAGTGTATTACCTCTATTTAACCCCTAATCCCTCAACCGATTAAGCTCAAAATCAATTCCAGACCTCGTCATGGTACATAGGTGGTCCAAATTTGAAGTTGATATCTTAACGAGTTCTCGAGTTATCGTGTACACAAATAAGTTAACAGACAGACAGACAGATTTTTGTTTACTCCAAATTCCAACGTTTCAGAACTCAAAAAAACTTGAACACAATACTTCTCCTCCATTACATGGATGTGGAAGTAATTACGTCATATTCCCGTCATATAATAGTATATTATTTTATATATTTAATGCATAATATGTCAAAAACCCGTGGAAAAAGTATGACATACGTTAAATCGTTGTAATCGAAAGAAATACGGAATTCAACAAACAAAAAAATACAGTGTTCTATTGAAAAACTGCTAATTAAACAGCTGCTACATTTATTTTCAATTGTCTTTCTGACAGCATATTCTGGAATTTCAGAAAAAAAATAAGTGACCAATGTAAAAAATGTGTTTCACAATTTTATTCTAATAATAATGGAAAAAAAGTGGGTGGGAATTGTTATGAACTCACCCTGTACATGAAAATAACAAAATGATGTAACGTGTGGATTATAAGCAGTTGTTTTATTAATATTATTTTGTAGCTTATTAGTCTTATTACAATCATGGCGCGTATCTTCAAGTTGATTTATTTTGTCCACAAAAATTATTCTCCGATGTTATTTTTTGAATCAGACGCACGAGATATGGTGCTGGTATTTGAAGTGAAATGTGAGATTGCGACAGAGATATGTACCTGTGTTAAAGTTCATACATTAATAAATAACCTATCATACAATCATATTAGTAACTTTTTGTGAAGTACATTTATCAAAATTACGAGTGATAACCTGATAACATTTTTAAATCATTATCTATAATTATATAAGTAGTGTTTCATTTAGGTCCAAAGATGGCCATGACATCATATTACGGAAGCAATTACATTACTAATAACTGGATCATCAACACACCAACCGCTCTGTATGGAATTAATTATACGAGTATTCTGTAATGTTACGATCACAATTTTTGCTTGTAAAATACAATTCCTACATGTACGGGATAACAAATCTTATCACTGAAAGGGCCATCGCCGTGAAATAAATCCTGATCGCCTCGTTGAATGATTCAGTCATGTCCCCATTGACAAAAGAATGAGTCACAGAGGTATCGTTACCCCATTCTCAGCTTATTTGAGATGACTGTATAATAAATGCTGAACCGTAGATCAGATAATTTGATTTGATAACGTATTTACAGACTCTACATACATGCTGACTTTATGTCAGCTTCGAGGTCAGCATCGTACAGAAAACATTTTTCTGATGATAACTATGAATATGTTTTTCTTTTTTGCATTAGTTTTTGCTCAAACAATTATGATGAGAAAATGGCACGAAAAATGTGAAAAAAAGTCTGTTTTTTATGGATGTACGGTTTCAACTCTAGTATGTTTTTTTTAATCTTTTTTAACTAATTCAGCTTTAGGTTATAAACGCGTTTTGACAAACCTACATAAAATAATTTAATACACATGTTTTATTCTGTTTACGCAATGCAATTTAACTCATGCCATAATTATAAATTATTTTCAAAAAATAACCTTTTAAAAACCAACATTTTTGCACAACATTTGTTAATTGATTGTTTTTTGGGGCGAGTAATTTTTTATTTGTCAATAATTTTTATGTCGTCAATATGCCGGCAGTTTCTGTGGCATTCTGAGTACATAAATACCGAAGCAAACGCAAACATTTCTAAAAAACATTTACTCGGAGACATTTACAAGGTATACCTTTTTCCAAAAAAAAAAATTATGAAAGAACTGATATTTTCCATAAAAAACCTCAATACTCTAAGCTGCACAAAAGTTACATCGTTTTTTACGAGCCCAGAATGCGGCAGAAACCGCTCTCTACCATCTACATCAAAATTATCGACAAATTAAATTCCGTGTCACAAAAACTCTCAACCACTAAATTTGTGCAAAAGAAAAAATAAGGAAAGGCGAAAATAAAATTATAACATATATGTATTTTATTTAGAGATATAGACTCTGTATCTTGGGTAAGTAAGGGTCAAATCGCAATATTTTCCCAAAACATCTGTTGTTTTGCTGTGTGCCATTAAATATTAATCGGACACCGTATATATTGACATAAAAGCCATTAATACCTTACAACACTTTTTAAATGAAAACCCCTTGTTCTACTAATTTTTAGTTATAACTAGGGTCCGGAAATGTGTGCCATAACGTAGGGTCGGCACTATAAAACTCTATGATAATTAAAGTATAAACCGTATTTTTAAGCGCCTTGTAAATTATATACTAGTGTATTTCTTGCCCCTGCAAATTCTGTCAATTAGGGTGATTTTAAATGGTACACCCTATATATTAATATAGGGTGATTTTAAATGGTACACCCTATATATTAATATAGGGTGTACCATTTAAATTCACCTGACTGGAATTCAAAAAAACAAAAAAATCTGATTATGCAAAAATATACATTTTTTTAGTCGCATAAGAGTGCCAAATTTTATTATAGTCAAGCTTATGGTTTCCAAATAATGTCCTCCAGACTCTAAAACGTCGTGGGCCTCTCTGTATTTCTAATTTTTGACGTCTTCATGTGTAAACAGTGTAGAAAAGATATTTTAATCATTCGCTTTTAAGAAAAGTGCGGATAGATATACATATTATGTACCTTGTATACTTATAAGCTAGGTATTTTACAAACGTAAGGTTGACCCAATTTTATATCTAACGTAATGTATGCGAGCATTTATTGTGAACGATGCGTCATATTTTTCAATGCCGTTATTACAATTAAAATATTGGAAAGTCTATTATGTTTTTTGTAGTGTTCCACGACTTAAGATACCTTAGAGATCGCTTGTAGTATCTTGTAATAATCATGTTCCTATTAATTTATTATTTAATTCAGAAATAATAGACTATTTAAACCATAATGTAAATATGTATGTACATTAGGGTGAGCCAAAAAAAAACTTTTATTTTTTTTCTTTAGTTACCGTGAAAATATTGTTCAAGATGACAAAAAAATAAGCCTGTCAAAAAGGGCAGTCTCATCGTGATTTTTGATTTCTCATTTAAATAACATACATCATTTTTTTTTTGGAATTTTATTGCGTTCTAACGAATTGTTGTGTTATAAAAATCAATACATATTTTTGAAGGAAATTAAACGATCTACAAAAAGGTCTCAACTGATTTTTCGCTAAGTCAACTCGTTTAAAAGTTATTCGAGGTTAAAGTTCAACCTCAAATGGTATATGATGACTTCCACAATTTTTTATACTTTATCACAAAATTAGTAAAAAGCAGTTATTTTCTACAAATTCGTGGAGGAAGAACGAAAAATATGATGTTTTATGGTTTTGAGCCTTTATTTTGTGATAAAGTATATATTGATTCAAAAATATGTATTGATTTTTACAACACAATTCGTTAGAACGTAATAAAATTAAAAAAAAAATCCCGTGTTATTTAAACGGGAAATCAAAAATCACGATGAGACACCTCTTAACATTAAAATTAAGAGCTGCCCTTTTGACAGGCTTATTTTTTTGTCATCTTGAACAATATTTTCATGGTAACTAAAGAAAAAAAATAAAAGTTTTTTTTGACACACCCTAATGTACATACAGGTATTAATTACATACACATTAGAATAATGTTAAAATTGTACCTAATATTCCGTAGTAAAGTGAATTAATGTATAGTTATTTATTTATTATTTAAGTTTATTACTAACTGATGTTAAAACGATAATACTGGCAGGAATTTGTGATAAGTACTGATTTTCATGTATAAGATAACTTGATACCTACATAACATAAGAGACATCATTTTTAATTTTGTGTATTTGTGTTCAATAATTTCTTATTTCTTTTTGCATTTTTACGATTCATATAGTGAATCGCTTGAATGAGATGCAAAAAATTGAAATTTTAATAATGGAGTGGAATATGGAGACATGCAGAGATCCAAGACCAAGTTTGTGTACTGTTTAATGACTTTACCCCAACAGATCTCCAACAAACCAGACAATAGTAAGCCGACTGGTAAGGAAATTTCAAGTAAATAGTAGGTAGCTAAATTAGTTAAAAGTCCTAAACATATGAAACAGTTATTGATAATTTATGGAAACTCAACTGGCAGTACGGACACGTTATAGCATCGTTACCCTGTGCAAGTTCTGTGTCTTGTGATTATGGTTCATTTGCCGATTATGTGGGCTACAACAATCACCATCACATGTGTAAGGTGAGACGTGTCGAACGAACTAATAGTGGTATCAGTTTGTTTCGAAGTTACAGATAATAAAGGTAAAATAAGTTTTTTTTTGTCCTGGGTCGTGGAAATAATATGAAAAGAGCACTAACATGTTGCGAGTGTAAACAGTCACACTCGTATGTTATATGCTGCTTTATAGTGGCTGTAGCAGTGGCGGTGGGCTATAAGGTGCGCTGGTGCGCGCGCACTACCAACAATTTAGCATTAATAATTTTATTTAGTAATTAATGGATGCATTCTTAATTTATCGCCTTGCCGCATCCCTAGCGTTAATACCATCTGAATATTATTTGGCCGCAGCGTTACGAATCCACTAGAAGCTAGGTCTCTATTTCCAACGCCACTGGTTTCCGATCGCGGCGCGGGAGTCGACACGCGCAATACGAAAAAGCGGCACGACGATCATGCTTCCGTGCAATACGAAAAAAGCGAACGCGTATTGTTACTGCTTGCCCCTCCACAATTAGGACGCGTAGTGAGCGAATCCTATAGATATGATGTGCGGAGTTTAAGAGCGCACGAGAGTTATCGATCGGTTAGTTTGTGAATTGTTTTCGTACATTGCGATTGCTGTTTTATCGCTCACGTTTCATAAATATAAACTCGGTTACAATCTAGTTTGGAAAAATGAATTATATTCAAAACTTATTAAAAACTCCATTCTCTAACTTGAGTTTGGAGGAAAAAGTGCAAATTAAAACTCTAGGTAGCCCACTCCACAAATTAATTTAAAATTAGCCGTGAAAGGAAAAAGTAAACAATTTGTAAGAACATTTAATAATGACTTATTTAAAAAACATTTGTGGTTAAGTGGATGCGATGTATTGAACGCAGTGTTTTGTTTGGCGGAGAAACACCTTGAACCAAAACTGGAGTAACGGATTTAAATCACATAAACGAGAAAATAAAAAAAAACATGCAAATTCTGCTGGACACATGAATAATGTTTTGAATTTAGCCATGCTAGGCACTGCAAATATTGCGACAATGCTCGATTCTGCTCATCGACGAGCAGTGGCAGCATACAATGAAGCGGTTTCAAAAAACAGGTATGTTTTAAACATTATTATTAACTGAAGTCGTTTTTGTGGAAAATTTCTATTTAAAACGAATAAAGACATTTTTGCGCAACACCATGTGCCAGGAAAGACTGTCGGCTTTGACTATGCTCTCCATTGAAAAAAGACTATTACAAATATCGAAAATTTTAACAACAAAGTAATTGAAAAATTTGCACAATGTAAAAATCGCAGAATTGAGCTCATTTACAAAGAAAATTAGGTAAGTTTTCAAATTAATAGAGTTAATAAGAATAACCTTAATATGAGATAAATATTTATCTCATATTAGGGGATATTCTTATTATTCTTATGATTATCGTTATTTTTATGTATGGTGCACCCCCAATCTTAGGATCACGCACCGCCACTGTGTCTATATCTTAGGGATAACCCACAATAACCATTTTTTATCCTTTACTTTTTACGAGAAATATTGGCTTATTTACGAAGCGATTTTAAGCAATACAGCATTAATCCTTATCCAATTAAGTACTTATCTTAGGATCGCGCACCGCCACTGGGCTGTAGTACTACGGCTGTAACTGGTATTTGAAAATAAAACAACATTTTGTAATGTTATAGAGTTTTCTTTCGTGAGGAGCTAGTTTCCCATCCTTTCTTCCCTGAACGTATGTGACGCCACTGCCTAATGCGTCTTGAAATGTGAAAGTGGATGTAGAAGTGGTAAACGATGTCATTCATAAAATTAGGACTGCTTTATTCGTAGGCAAAAGGGTTTCCTTAACAAAATTACTCATGCATATAGAAATGGGTTTAGATTCGAGTAGAGTTTTCTTGACATTAATGGGTTTAATGTTATAAATAAATGTTTGCTTGTTAATTTCCGCTAAAAACATAATATAACATAAAAACATGGATATAACCTCTATGGCATTTATGACCTGTATGACTCTTATGACCTCTAGGGCTCATATGATCATGATGTTCCATATGACCCTTACAACCAATGTGGCATTAACTTAATGACCTCTAACCTCTAATGACCTCTATGACATTTATGACCTTGAAGACCTGAATAACCTTTGATCTGTATGATTTATTTTGGACATGGATGTGAAAGTAAAAATGAGAGTAGAAACTTCATAATGTGGTATTTGAATTCTCCTACCTCAAAAACCTATAAAACGTCACGTCACATGAATAACTTTATTGACAAAACAACAGCCTCCTCCCCCTCCTGTGTAAAACAAAGATACCATCAGCCAAATGAACATATATTCAATATTTGGTTTGGCTACACATAAGTTTTCACAAATATTTAATGTTTTGTTTATATTATATTGATTTATTCTATCCCCCCTCCCGATGTGGAAAGGAAGAAGAGTAGAAGGCTTCTATTTCCACTACGTAATTCTGTATGTAATACACGTGTCTGAAATTTGATGTGGATATCTTGCATCGTTTGCGAATTACCTATAATCGAGAAAAAAAGTGTATTACACCCATTTATCCCCCAACCCCATAACCGATTAAGCTCAAAATCTAATCAGCTCTAGACCTCTTCATGATACATAGGTGATCCAAAATTCAAGTTGATATCTTAACGCGTTTTCAAGTTATCGTGTACACAAGAAAAGTTTACAGAGAAACAGACCGACGTTTTAGAACATTTTAAGCCTATTTAGTTAATACCAATTTAAAAAACAATCATTTTTCCACTTCCACTCCAGTACGTGAATGTGGAAATAATTATGGCCCCATGATTTTAGTGAATGCACCCTCTCACTACATCTGTAATTCAGTGTGGTCATCAAGGTCAAATCAACTAAAAGGCATATGTATAGGTCTACTATCAAGGCATAGGTCTACTTATCAGCTATCTTACTCTCTCCGCAACATCTACATTTGCAGTAGGTATTGTAAATTTTGTCTTTTAATCAATTACTTGTCAATTGAAAGATTAGCTATAATTATAAAATACATATTTTAAGTTGTCTAGACAAACAGTTTCTTATATTCGTATACAGCTGATGTAACTTTGCAGTTTCTATAATAAGGACTTGAGGTAGGCGTTTTATCTTCGAAATGGAAGAGAGAGTTAGAGCACATTCAAGGGTTACGTAAACGCTTATGCGCACCTTTTACAAGGAGATTCCAAAGTAGTGAGTGGTAAACAAAAATAATGATACACGGGACCCTAACAGAGCGAGTATCAAATAAAACTGTTATAATAATAAAGCCGGCTCCACACTCACGACGCGGTGTGTGACCAAGGGCGTAGCCAGGGGGAACGATGGGGGCGATCGCCCCCCCAAATGGTCAAGTAAAACCCAAAATAGTCGGAGGATTGCGCGTTTGCCGTTGCCTTTTTTTTGCTTTTTTGTTTAATCTGCATTGGTCGCCCCCCCCCCCCAAAGAAAAATACTGGCTACGCCCTTGTGTGTGACTCTGAAATCGCGACGTGAATTGACGCGGTGAACCTCGCGCGAAGAATAACGTCTCTACATTCACAATTTTCCCAGTCTTATATACATTCATATTTATACGTTCTTATCTTTTCATAGGATAGAAAAGGGATACGTATTTTTTTGCTCGGCCAACTTTGATGACGTTTATTTTGATGGCTTGACAAAAGAAAATCAGTCCCAAACCTCAAATATCTGATTTAAAAAAAATAAACCATGCAAAGGCTTAATTTTCCGAGAAATCTGATTCCTGAAGCATGATAATTACGAAAAAAACAAATTCGCATCGTAGATTTTTCGAGTTTGAATATATCCCGATATTCGATTGTTTTTCTGAAAGCAGCAATGTATAACGAAAATCAATTACCGAAATTTTGCTCTTACACTTTTTCGCATACCCCGTATTTAAAGAAATATTAGTTAATATTAGTTATTAGTTAAATATTAGTTAATAAAACTGTTATAATAATAAAGACGGCTTCACACTCACGACGCGAAGTCGCGGCGTGAATTCATGCGGTGGACCTCGCGCGAAGAATAACGTCTCCACATTCACGATTTTCCCAGTCTTATATACATTCATCTTTATACGTTCTTATCTTTTCATGGGGATTTACTGCGTGAAGGTGGAGTGGAGCAGTGGAACTCGAAATATCTCAAAAACAGTAAAAGATAGGTATAGGGAAATATCATGAAAATCTACCTAAACTAACGTGTAGAATCGAAATATACAGTAGGTATTTGCACAAGTGCGATACATTGACTATTCCATTTAAAATAAGAAAGTTGATGCCGACTTCCAGTAGATCCCGAAGTGCAGTCACCTTGAACATATTTTCACCCAATATGATTCACTTATTGAAACGTGCTTTTTGTTGTGTGATACGTGTTATTCATTTTCATTATAAATTATTAATACATACATACATATTAATTATATTAATTAAAAATGTCCAAAGACAAAAAAAAACGACTCTTCGGTGACAAAGTAAATGCATTTATGTCCAAACAAAAACATCGTCAAATCTGGCTATGAACGAGAGAGATGGAAATAGCGGCCATATCGAAGCTCAAAACGAAGTTTGTTGTTGTCAAAGTTTTGAAGTGGCTGTCAGAATTGTAAAATAAATAATGGAATTCATGTTTCGTGAAGAACAGAGGAGAATTTCACTTAAACTATATTTTAAAAATGGCAATAGAATTAATGGAAACTAGAAATATCGATGAGAGGACCAGGAGGGTTTTTCCAGGCGCAGTTATTCATTTCGACCATTTTAGCAGCCTACAAAAACATTTTCTAAATTTGTACCGGCAAACTAGAAGCGTCAATCGGAAGCAAGGAAGTGGCAGATCCAGAATATTGTCAGAAGAAAACGTTGAAATGGTTAGGCACGTGATGATAACCAACAATCCAAGAACATCAATTATCCATCTGAGCCAACAAGTGAATCTGCCCTATACAACGTGTCAACGAATTTTGAAAAATGATTCGGAGCTCCACCCATACCGTCTGCAATCCACATGAAATTCTCAGAGCAGAACACCGCGCAAAACGTTCGGCGGCGCGCTGACAGCCGAGCGTGGTATAGGTGGCGGGGAGCGAGGGGAAGCGGCAGCAGTGACCAGCTAATTGCGCGGTGTTCAGAGGCGTTTTACGCCAATTTAATGGCATTTAAATGAAACAAAGTAAATGGACGAATTGTAGTTTACACTCTGTAGTTTCCGAATCCGTCGAGAAAATGTTATTTTGCACACTCATTCTTCGTGATATTACCTACATTTTCCCACAATATTGACTCTTCTAATGCAAAAATACTCGAATTAAGAATTTATTAAGAAAAGGTAATTTTGTGCGTTTTTCCGAGTTTTCTCAGCGAAAAATGTACCGATTGACTTGATTTTTTTTTTCATTTTAAAGGTTTTTGAATTCTCTATAACTTTCATATTGGACGCGATGTAATTTCTTCAATAGCTTTTCTTCTATAAGCAAAAAACTGAAAAACTCACTAAATTTTTTTTCACTAATTTGTTATTAAAAAAAAAAGTGCAATTATTTCCTAGTCCAATTCATATACGTTTTCATCTAAGGACTGAACTTAAAAGTATCCCGTAGTCGGATTTCAGGTATCAATCGTGTCATGTCAAAAAGCTCTATTGACTGGCCTAATACGTCGCCCTAGATCTGGCGATTTGACCCCCTGAAATTTTTTTCTCTGGTCTTATTTGAAAAATTCAATTTTTGAAATTCCCGTTGGCGATATCGACGATATTATTGACTTAGTTAAAATAGGAACTCAAGTCTGTATAAATGTGGGCGGTCGTCATTTTCTTTAATAGCGTCTTATTTTTTTGAAAATAGAGTTTGTTTTGAGATGAAGATTTTTATTTGTTTTTTATATACCCTGTAAAAGTATCCATTACATAATGTGACAGCCTTGAAAATTCAATGAGGTTATAAACTTAAGATTAAGAATAGAGATACGTATTGTTTTGCTCGGCCAACTTTGATGACGTTTATTTTGGTGGCTTCACAAAATGAAATCAGTCAAACCTCAAATATCTAAGAAACCTCTGATTAAAAAAAAAACTTTAAAATCATGCTAAGGCTTAATTTTATGCAAGAATATAATAATTACGAAAAAACAAATTCGCATTGTAGATTTT
This sequence comes from Aromia moschata, assembly GCA_029963805.1. Lineage (NCBI taxonomy): Eukaryota > Metazoa > Arthropoda > Insecta > Coleoptera > Cerambycidae > Aromia > Aromia moschata. The sequence continues at coordinate 88,665 of JAPWTK010000750.1, forward strand.
TCGAGTTTGAATATATCACGACATTCGATTGTTTTTCTGAAAACAGCAATTTATACTCAAGTACCGATTTCTCTCTTACACTTTTTTCGCATACTTCGTATTTAAAGAAATATTAGTTAATATTAGTTATTAGTTAAATATTAGTTAATAAAGTAAACACCCTGTATACAGCCACTTTAAAATTGTTTTGTCTGTATGTTAACCAAGGGCGTAGCCAGTATTTTTCTTTTGGGGGGGGGGGGCGTCCAATGCAGATTAAACAAAAAAAGCAAAAAAAAAAAAAGTAATTGAAGGCAACGGTAAGCGCAATCTCCCGACTATTTTGGTTTGTACTTGACCCTTTGGGGGAGGGGGCGATCGCCCCTATCGCCCCTCCCCCCTGGCTACGCCCTTGATGTTAACCTTTTTTGTATATTAACCTTATATGTATATATGGATATGTATGCTGGCCTATACTGGCCTACGAAAGACGAGCACTTACGAAACACGAAACGTATTTAGTCGGAATCTTTTCGTCTTAGTATTTATTTCAAATTAGTTTTGCGCCAGCCTTCAAGCAACGTGGACGTGCTAACAGAGTAAAATTGCCGGAAACTTGTCTCAAAACTTTAAACACGTTTTTCTCAAAACTACTTTTTTCGAGTTGGCGTGCACGATATCTCAAGTTCTAATGAACCGATTTATTTGAAATTTGGTGTGAATGTTCTGTATACATTCCTCTATCGCCTCAATCACGCTCAGATAAAAAAATTTAATTTTACTATTTTTATAAAACTCGGAATTGTTAAAATAACATGTAAAATTTTTTTTTTTTCAAACGGCCGCCATTTTATGAAAACATTTTTTTTTTACTCTTCCAAGGTACAGGTTATAGGGGCATCTATACTAATTAAGAATCCGATCGGCTTTTTGTTTCAGATGACCAGAAGGGTTGAAATCATGCACGCCAGGACACCCTTTTTTTGGACCCCCCACTTTGTCAGCTCATAACTTTGTCAATTTTGAGTCTTTTTTTTCAGTTAATTTTTTATATTATTTTAAAATATCAATAAACAAATGATAAAAAAATGGATAGTAAAAATATTTTTTGTTTCGTATGTACAGAGCTTCCAAAACCGCCTGAAGTCATGCCTCTAGACTAGAATACCCCCTTAAGGGGTTCGGGTATAAATGGGGTTATTACACTTCTTTGTCAGGTAATTTGCAAACTATATACGATATGCACCTCAAATTTGATACACATGTACAACATTGTGTTGTGTTGTACATGTAAATATGGTGGGGGTCGAGGAGGTAACTATTTTTTGTTTACTGCAGGTTTTTTTCTTGCAGGTGCATATTATTAATAATAAAAACCTACACATAGTAGACCAAAAATATTTTTTTGTGTACGGCAGTTAGATCAAAATTAAGTTTAAGCGATTCCAGGTAATACGTCGTCATATTGTCATATATATGTCATATATGTCGTGTCTTCACATAATTCCATGAAACACTTGACTCGTCTAGCGTCTCTCAAACTGGGTATTTTGCTCAACTTTGAAATCGTATAAAAAGAAACACCTTGTATATTTTTTGCTCAAACGCACATGGGGGCTTTGAGAAGTCCTAATTAACGCTATGGTTCAGATTTTAAATAATTCAGATTTAAAATAGCTAATTGGTTTATTAAATTTCGGGGGTATACAAAAAATGCGGCGCGGCGCGGCGATAAATCTGAATAAAAAAAAAAGTTAAATCGATTATCTTCATAAATTAAGTTTATGCATTTGTCCATAAATAAAAGTAGACACCCTGTATAAGTTTAGAGGAATTAAAAAAACGTGGTATGCCCGGGGTAATCCAATTTGAAAATAATGTGTTAAACGACCTTTGCTCCTTGCTCCTAATTTTAGAGCACAATTATTTCAGATATTTACAGTGTATACAATTCTCATTTGACGATTTCTTACTCACATCAGAGGGACTTGTAAACTAAAATTATAAAAAACTGTAACAAATTCGATGGTACCATTAAAAAATACAAAGTTCCTATTCATTTTTCAAATCTAGTTTGCTATGGAGAAACGTGAAAAATGTTAAGACTTTTCTAGAAAATTTCTAGCCAAACGTGTATTTATTTCCGTGTACCCTAAGGATTGTTGATTGATTGTGAGTGTACCTTATCACGTAGATACACGGTATATTTTCGTTTTTTTTTTAAATCCCTATCATTTATCAATTATTGTAGTTATCTCTGCGGATCTGACGCCTGGAGTTCATGCCCTCTACGTTCTTCCCCACTAGCTTCTGCAAGGGCAATGATACCTGTCCGAGTTTAATTATTCACATAATATTTTTAATGTTTTTCCTCGAGTATCTTTTCCTAGATCTAGAGATAATATACAGTCTACAACAATTTCCCAAAACATATTTTTGAAACGATAATCGTATACACATGTAAGTACAATAACGCTAATAAAGTGTATATTTATTTCCTGGTATCTCTAAAGATAAATTAGTTTACTTTGTTTGTTTGTCCATATCTAGTGCATTATACAAATAACCTTAACATTTTAAATTGTTACACAGCTACTCGACAATACATATACGTACATATATGTATGTAGGTATGTACGTGTATTATACACATTTCTAATTGATAGATTTATTAATTTTGGACAGATAAAGCGATAAAATAACCACCATCATTTTGTTTACAAATAAACACAACAACGAGGAATATAAAATATGCCTTGTAGAGTTACTACTTCTTTAATATACATACATATGTATGTATGTAACACATTAATACATTTAAAAAAATATATGAATTTTTGTAATATCGAATAAAATATTTATTGAAAGAAAACCGCGCAGTTCATTTTATCATTGTTTGTATAACAGATAATATTAGATAAATGAATTATTTTTAGTTGTGATTGTATCACTATCAGCACGTCTTTAGTCTTTCGTGATTCTATACATATGTATATTTTGTATTATATATCTATCCTGTAGTTACTGTTCAGTTACATATGTATGTATATAATTTTATACAAACAGTATTACTATAATATACGAGGTGTGTAAATTAAGTAATGATGAGCGTGATTTTTAATGTTTTTTTTGTTTTTTTATTCGAATAGAATTACAATTCAGTATTGTCTCCTTCAAAATAACCTCCTTGGGAAGCCACACAGCCAGCGCTGGAGACGGTTCTTCCATTCCTCATAGCAGTGCTGGAACTCATATACTGAAATAGCCTTCAGATGGTCGGTTACAGCCGTTTGGATGTTTTCTGTGGTCCCAAAATGACCATGAAATGATGATGAAATGTCTCTTGAGGTGATTTTTCAATCTCGGGAAGAGAAAAAAATCACAAGGACCCAAGTCAGGCAAATAAGGAGGCTGAAGGACCACAGTAATGTTTTTACTGGCTAAAAACTCGTTTACTGAAATGACTGTGTGACAAGGCGCATTGTCGTGATGCAACATCCAGTTGTTCTTGATGTTTGTTCTCACACGCATGAGTTTTTCAAGAACATCTCTGTAAAAGTGTTGATTTACTGTTTGGCCTGGAGACACAAACTCTTTTGAGGTCAGTTCCCTAACTATCAAAAGCAAATCAGTCATCCCCAATTCGTTAGTCAAAATCTGATGAACAGTTATGTGATTCAAATTTAATTCTTCCCCGATCATTCTTGTCATGAACCGACGATCTGAACACACAAGATCCCGTATTCTATCAATATTATCATCAGTTCTTGAAGATGAAGGCCTTCCGCTGCGTGGTTCATCTTCAATCGACTCTCTTCCTTCTGAGAATACCTTAAACCACCGAAACACCTGAGATCTTGAAAAAACACGGTCTCCATAGGCATGTTGAAGTTTTGCAAAAATATCCGTTGCGCTGTATCCAAGTCTGAAGCAAACCTTGATAGCACACCGTTGCTCAAAATTAATGTCACTCATTTTTAAAACGCACTAGAAAAAACGGTTTACGAAAACAGTCACAAAGAACAAACAAATGACTCTAACAAGTTCAAACTTGTATTGAAGGTGCATTACATGTTAACCTACCACCCTTCCAAATCCCGTGTCCGTAGTGTTGCTAGATCGGGCGCTACGTTGCCAGTCTCATTACTTAATTTACACACCTCGTACATATGTATATACATATGTGTGTATGTACTATATACATATGTACATAGTATGTGGAGATACTTACTGGGTTTTTCGCGTAAACCGTTAATAAAAACTTTTGAATTCTTCAGTATTTGTTATAAGGAGTATATGTTCTAGATTTGTTGATATTCATTTTTACTATTTCAAATGAAATATGTACGTATAGATTTTCCGTTTAAATTTTGATACCTACCTACATGTTTTTCATACGACAGGGAAAAACTTCAAGGGACAAGTTTTAATTAACCAAAAATAATAAAAAAACGTTCTGTATTATCTTATCGAAATTGAACATCGAAAAGTCACAAAACGAAAGAAATATATATATATTTAAATGGAACACCCTGTATATGTTTTAATTTTCTGTAAGAACTTTATCGAGTATTGTATATCAACAGTTTGCAAATCATTTAAATATAAAATTTAATAATTACATATATTAGATTATCGGACTCTAGATTGCCAAATTGGAAAAAACGTACATATTACATTGCGTTTTGATGTTTAAAACCATGTAGGTAGTGTAGGTACTCTTGTTTGGTTTATTCTGAAAGGCCTAAACAGGTTAAGTATTCCTTCAAAATTTATTATAATTTGGCACCAAGCAAAATACGAACTAATTCCTCTATTTTATTCACATAATAGCAAAACATCAAGAGTTTAGAACGCATTTCGACAAATACATACATTTTCATAAACGAGCTGTTTAAGAAAACGTCATCAAAGTTGGCCGAGCAAAAACTCAAACTTAAGTTTATAACCTTATTTATATAATATAAAAAACACAAATAAAAATCAAGAATTTATCAAGAAGAAACTATATTTTCGGAAAAAAAATAACACACTATTAAATAGAATAAGGACCATCCATATTTATACACACTTGAACTCTTATTTTAACTGATAACGTGCTGAAATATGCAGTATATTCCATTGTTTCCTTCAATTTGATTGACAATGCGTTGCTGAAGGTGTCCCATATCGCCAACGGAAGTTTCAAAATTTGATTTTTTCGATAACGCCGGAGAAAAAAAATGCAGGGTGTCAAATCGCAAGATCTAGAGGGGAATATGGTCTGCGAGTTCAAACTAATCCTACGATCCTCAAAAAATTCGCCTACAAAATTGATAGTTTTCCTAGTAGTATGCGCACGAGCTCCATCTTGTTGAATATAACCTTCTTGCAATTTGTCGTCATGCAACATTTATACAATAGGTTTTAAGATGTCTAAATGAAACACTGAATGCAGAGAGGGTATCTCTCTGCATTCAGTGTTCGTGATAACAGTTAGGTAAGTGATCACTTACCTAACCATTTCAAAGCGTTCTTCTGTCCTGACTCTGGGTGTGCACTTCCTTGTTTCCCATTGACGCTTCCAGTTTGCCGGCACAAATATAGGAAACGTTTTACTGACAGGCTAAGACGGTCGAAATGAATAACTGCGTCTGAAAAAAACCTCCCTGGAGTCCTCATATAGAGCTCTCATCGAATATATCCAGTTTCCATTGATTCTACTCTCATCATAATCATAACATAGTATAAAACAAAGTCGCTTCCCGCTGTCCGTCCCTACCTATGTATGCTTAGATCTTTAAAACTACGAAACGGATTTTGATGCGTTTTTTTTAATAGATAGAGTGATTCAAGAGGAAGGTTTATATGTATAATACATGCATAATATAGTAGAGAAACACTGATAATTTTAGAGGTTTCTAATCTGATGTCGTAAACCGTGCGAAGCCGGGGCGGGTCGCTAGTTTCTAATAAAATAGAAGTGAAACACGCCTCTGTTCTTCATTAAACATGAATTACATTATTAATTTTACAATTGTGACAGCCATTTCAAAACTTTAACAACAAAGTTTCACTTCGACATAACCGCTATTTCCATCTTTCTCATTCCAGCTTGCCAGATTTGATGACTTTTTTTAATAGTTCGTTATTTCCTGGAGAAATATGAGGAATATATAGGAGATACATAACGGTAGTTAAAAACAAAGAGGGAAATGTAAGTATTTTATCGATCTCTTTACGTTTAATACTTAGATAATGAGGCCTATGATGTATCATTTGACGTTATTTATAACAGCGCTGTTATAATTCTTATCCAAACAGGATCTGCCTTTTTAAATAAATCCGATTTCCGATTGGCTGGAGCTGTTAACAGCATTGTTATAAATAACACCAAATGATACATCACAGGCGTGAATATAGACGAATTAGGTATTTGATATTTTGCTTTACGTCAAAATATAATAAATTTGGAGAATATGTACATATTGTACATATTTCTAATAATTCATTCTATAGTAAGCGATGGAGCGGCACATATTCTACATGAGCGAAAAGTTTGTATTAAAAAATCAAAAATAAAAGTTTGTATTAAGTAATTACATTTCTCAAACACTATCTTAGAAACGTAACTATTCCATTACTAATGACTATATCGTAATGAATTCATTCCAACACACTTGTACCACCATCAGCCTTGGTTTGGTTGCTATGGTTACGTCTGACAAATGAGATAAGATTGATAGCTGAGATTTATTCCCGGTTTTAAGTTTCACTTTTACGAGTTCAGAACAGTTTTTTGCATTTTCTTTAAAATCCTGTTTCAAAACGTATAGGCTACAAAGCGTTTGGAATGGCATATTCCATATTCGCGGAACTGTGCAAACATTTCGCTCATGTGTAATATGGGCCATTCCATAACTTTTTGTAGAATATAAAGAGCCATTCAAAAAAAGCGTCATCAAAACTGGCTATGAACGAGAGAGATGGGAATAGCGGTCATGTCGAAACTCAAAGCGAAACTTTGTTGTTGTCAAAGATTTGACAAGTGGCTGTCATAATTGTAGAATAAATAATTGCTGTCACATAATGCAACATACTTGACTATTAAATAAGGTTAATTTAGCTCCTTCAGTCGCAGTGTCCCCCTACAGGGACATCACTTTTCAACAAGTTTTATGATCTTGAAATGGCAAATTGGAGACTTAATGCATATTGTACCTATGAGGGGACATATATTCCTTCTACTAATACATTCCACTACCTCAATTTTTTTTCAAACTCCAGAACACATGTCAAATTAGTTCGTCATTCCTGCGACACTGCATATGATAACAAGTGGTTTCTAAAAGGGTTTGTGTCGTTGTTTTTTTTTTCAAGATTTTACCAAAGTTTTTTATAACATGGTATGTATAAATATTGTTTTATATGAGAACTAAATATGTTTTCTTCAAATATTTACATAACATTGTTTACGACACACACAAAAAATAGTGTCCCCATATACAATACAATTTGTTGACATTTTTGCTTCAACATTGGCATACACGCTTAAAATTCAATTTTAAGTATTTTTTTCAAATACATTTGTTTCATAGCTCAACAACTAAGTAAGTAAACTTTCCCAATTTCAATTCGCCCCCCCTCCCCTGGGCAAAATCCTTAGCTACGCCCATGAAAATGGATATGTAAAATTCCTTGGACTAAAATTCAGATTTAGAGGTTTTGAAAAATGCCCTGTATGCAACTGAATTTCATACAGGGTGTTTCAAATTTAGCATCCTAAATGTCATCTTTCAAACTCACATTTTGTTTTCATTGAACAACCTATCGGTTGTTTATCGATTGTTTTATTCAATATATCTATTGAATAAAACAATTTTAAATTATTCATCAATAAAATAATTCAGATCATCGATTTTCTACTGTATTTTCCCAATTTATTCCAAAACAAAATATGAAAGAACCGGACGTGGAATGGTATTTTATTACGAAGAGGAGTAGTTATACTGAAGGAATGACTCCTTTTCAAGGTCACTAATACATGTACGTTAGGGTCACAATCACGGTTATTGTATACTATGACGTAATCAAGATGGTGGATCTGGTGAACTGATCTATCTCACAGTATAACTAAAATATTTTTTATATCACTTTCTCAAAATAAAGATACATATTTATTAGCTGATTCACAAATTTTATTTTTTTAGAACATTTAAAATATTATGGATGTAAAATTAGGCATGTATAGTCCTTCTAATTTTAATTGAAAATGATAAATACGCCTGGGGAACAAAAAAAGCGATGCAACTTTATGATTCCATGGGCGTGCATATATCTTTTATAAATTCGAAAATCGTGAAATATTTTTTTTCATTCAAATCAATATAGGAGATTAAAATTAGCCTGCATACAAAACTCTTAATATTTGTAATATAATTTGCTGTAAATAATGCTCATTTAGCCAGACAATCTCAAAAAATTGTCTGTGTTAATAAACCTAGCTGAAATACACGTCACTGGCGCCTTAAACACGTAGAATTTTTAAAGACGTAAATCATTTTAACGACGTCGTAAAAATGTTATGGCACAGTAGACCGAATAAGTATTTGGATGTATTACATATAAAGCAAACCTATAGTATAATGGTCGGCATTTGCTGGTGCATTCGCGGCATCGCGTTGCCGGCTCTTTAAAATTTTCTTAAGTATAGTAACATACATAAAGTTGTTTTAATTTATAATTATTTTTTCCAGCAATTTTAAACGCTTTATTTTAATGCTAACTAATAAATTTATATCTATGAATTTTTTTTTTAATATTTCCAAACTAGCTTTCTAAGAACGTCACGAACTAACAGTTTACTGAAGTATGAAGTATACTTGTATAGTGAGCTTAGCAATTTTAGAAAATATATCTGACAACCTTGCTTTTTTTCTACCTATTTTCAATTTAGAATGGAAATAGAGTACGTGGATGAAATGTTTAAGCATCGAAACAATAAGGCGACAGAAATATTTAAAGTTCTATTCTCACATCACTCGGTAAGTTTAATGCTATTTATTTAAAATCTCGTTTTTACAAGGCCGGCGCTCGGGCACGACAACTTCCGGATGAACGGGCCATCGTCACCAGGTGAAAGTGGATCTAGCCTGGCTTAGTTCTACATTTAAGAATCAACAGTAACTTATTTCTATTACGGACGGAATATTGTTGCGCAAAAATAGTAAGCGTACCTACAATATACGACAAATACTTTCATACATATGTACTAACTAAATTAATTGTTTTTCAATTCCTGCCCAAATATGCATACGCGCATAATTGAGTATCCCACAATAAAATATTCAAGGTTCCTTATACTCACAATCAGTATTATCCGTTAGCAGAACAGAACTCATATTTTTAACGACATATAATCATGTAATTAGTTATTGAGTTATTATTAAATTAACATTCACATCAAAAGGCTCTTATACAAGGTGTTCTACTTTTATTTATGTATAAATTCATAAAATCCTGATTTTTCAATTGATTAAACTTTTTTTTTGTAAAGGGCTTCGAAAAGTGTTTCATGCATTTCAAAATAATAATATTGACCGGTCTAAGCGATTATTAATCCAATAGGTGGCATTCCAAACAAAAATCTGATTCGTTTTAGGTACGTAGTCTTTTTAGATATCTCCATAAAATAAAAGTTTTTCGCAAAATATGGATTCTCACTACGAGATAATAAAACAAGATTTTCTCATCATTCGTTACCTCGGTACATCCAGCCTTTGGCAGATTTCCAACTACGTACACTGACGTATTAAAATATCAATCAATTTTTTTGTAATCAAAATTTTCACGAAAAATTTTTTAATAATAGCTAAGACATTTTAAATCAATATGCTTATTTATTATTTTGTTTTATAAACTACTAGTACATCACATGTAATGTACCTATTCAACGATTTAAATATTCAAAATCTCTGTGCTTTAACGCACGAATTTTAGTAACAATTATTAATAATGTTCTTTGTTGTATATCATATAAAAGTATTCATATGCCATATTCGTAAAAATACTCAATACAAGATTCCGCCTAAAAATACAGGGGTTTAGAACGCATTACAGGGGTTTAAAAAAATATCATATTCGGATCGGGGTTAGCGCCATCTTTGTCTGTTTGCATATCAAAAAACGCAATGCAAAAAAAAACAAAATTGACCTCTTCGAGGATATCACAGGGAATCATGTATTTTGTAAATTATATAATATATTTCACACTTCTTTTACACACTGTATACGTAGGCGAGTCTGTTTTACCTTTGGCTTACTCATTCAATGGTTATATACATACTTGAATGTGATGAATATTTTAAACTTTACTCATTCCGGAAAGTATTTTCGAATGTGTTTAAAATAGTATCAGACGACTTATTTTAAGACATCGGTTAGTTGCCTGGGTGTTTAGATTCAGATGTTCCTTTACTACACGTTAAGATTTGGAAAAAATACATATTTTTGTTTAACAAACTCCATTTTATTGCCAGTGCAATGACAACCCACTATCTTAGTATTGATGTATTAAAGGAAAAGAAAAAAACCATAAAAAGTGGACCTCAAACATATTGGAGTTATTCAAAATTTGGTTTTAAATAAAATGGAAACGATTCTATAGGACTTACTTATCGATTATTTTTAATCAAAACCCAGTGTGCCAGATTCAAACTACCAGCGCAGCACTTAGTAGAAGTAACTACTTTGTATAGGGTGGGCCATCAGATGGTTTCTTTTTAAAATTGCTATTAAAACTACATTATTCAAGAAAGTATGCCTTCCCATTATTTTATGACAAACGATTTCAGTTAAATGGCCGCCGCGGCTGGCTTGGCAGTAGTTCATTCTTTTCACCCAATTTTGCAGTACATTTTCGATTGTTTGTGGCTCTATTGCACGAATAACTCGATTGATGTTTTCCTTCAGTTCGTCAATTGTTTGTGGATCGTTGGAGTAACAACGGTCCTTAACATGTCCCCATAAAAAAATAGTCCAACGGTGTTAAATCGCAGCTGCGCGATGGCCAATTAATATCTCCAAAACGGCTGATAACACAGTTACCGAATTTAGTGTGCAATAGATCGATTGTTTCACGGCTTGTGTGACACGTTGCTCCATCCTGCTGAAACCAAAACTCCTCCAAAAGACCAAATCGTCCAATCGCGGCCACAAAAAATCAGTTAGCATATCTCTGTAACGCATTCCATTTACTGTAACGCTGTTACCATCTTCATTTTGAAAGAAATACGGACCAATGATGCTACCACTCCAGAACTACTACGAGTAAATTTTCGGAACCCCAAATCCTACAGTTTTGTTTATTAACATGTCCTCCAAGATGAAACTGAGCGTCGTCGGAAAAAAATATTTTTCCATTGAAATCGGCGTCATTTTCAAACTCATTTAAAGCCCACACGGAGAAGCGATAACGAAGTGGATGGTCATTTTCCTTTACCTCTTGAGTAAGTTGCAACTTGTAAGCAAATAATCTGAGGTCTTTATGCAATATTCTCCTCAGAGAAGTGCGACTGACATTAAGTTCTTGTGCTCTGTGACGAGTCGAGGTTCTTGGGTTTTTTTCGCACACTTTGGGCAACAGCAGCAATTCTTTCAGCTGTGCGCACCGGCACAGCACGTGGATGACTTTCCATAAGCATTCCAGTTTCACGAACTTTCCTTAAGAACTTTCTTACGCCACGCGCTGATGAGGCTTCATTTCGACCAAAAATTGTTCTCAATTTTCTCACTGTTTCTGCAACACAACATTCACTTTGGAAATAATTTTTCAATATTTCCCAACGTTGTTCAAGCGTAAAACGATCCTTTTCTTACAGCGGAGGTTAGACACCACACATACAGATGTCAAATGTCAAGCGCGTCAGTGTCGGCAATGTAGAAATAACACTCAGTTTAAAAAGAAACCAATAGATGGTCCACCCTTTATTTTGAAAAATACTTTCTTGATGCCCCTGATGTTAAGGATCCACTTCCTACTTAAATGTATTCTTGATTTTGTAAAAGTACCTATAGTTACATATACAATTTTACTCCAAATAAAAATAAACACCTTAAACAAAAAGAAAATAATTTCTTCTTTTCTTTTTGTTTACAAAAAGAAAAGAATTTCATAGTTTATAATTCCATATACTTAACTGATTTTTAATATTTCTGGAAACGCCTGAGAGGTGTTTCTAGTTAGAATGTGGACTGTATTGAAACTTTTTTTTAAATCTTAAAAAAATTTTAAATTGTTTTTTAAAATGTGTGGCTTAAATATAATTTGGAGGCAATCTACAAAATAGAAAAAAAAATAAAAAAAGAGTAAACATGCACTATTTGTCTGTCTGCCGCCCATCCCTCATAAAAGTCATATGGATCATAAAGGTCATTATTTCATAAAGAGCACATTGAGCATAAGGGTCATTGTGTCATAAAAACCATATTGGGCATGAGTCTCAGTGGGCATAGTAGTGATATAAATTACAGAGGTCATATGGGTCGTGTTGGTCATACGAATCATAAAGGTCTTGTGAGTCATAACGGTCATATGAGTCAAAAAGGTAATTTGAGTCATGAAGAACATATGAGTCATAAAGAACATACGAGTCGTATAGATCACATGAGTCATAAAGTTCATATAAGTCATACAGATCATATGTCATAAAAGTCACGAGTCAAAAAAGGTCATGAGATGTCATATGAGTCATACGGATCACGAATCATAAGGGTCAGGTGAGTCATAAAGGTGATATGTGTCATAAAGATCATATCGGTCAACCAGGTTATTTTGGTAATAAAGTTCACGTAGTTTGTGAAGGTCATATGGGTCGTAAAGGTTATTACCGGTCATATAGATTTATTTTCGGACCTAAAATCCAACAAAACCAAAAGCTAATAGAGAAGAAGGTAGCCAAATTCCCTACAGATATAAGGTTATGTTGGTCATAAAGGTCATAATGGGCAAGGGTACAAAGTGTCAGTTATAAAGGTTATTGCATAATTGTCATATTTTATATGACATAATTTATATAATTGTCATATCCAAAAAATCACACTCTTAAGAACATAACCTAATGTTTTAACAACTGTCTGATTAAATGTGGAAAAATTAGTTGTGTTAGTAGTAATTCCTTAGCCAAGTTTTTTACACAGGGTGATTCCTAAGTTTAGTCATATTGTTAAATAGTGTGTAGAACTGTGAAAAACAAACTGTTTTTTTCAAATACCACTTTTTAAATAAACTCAAAAATAAAAAATGTATCTTATTAATTTTTAAAATAGTATTCATCCGGTTCTGACTTCAAAGGTAAATTCGCAAGGAAAGGTATATTCGCAACACAGTAGAAAAACATACCTAATGTTTATTTTTTTGGCGTGACTTATTTATTTCTAGAACTATCTTAAACGTTTTTCTATTTAGAATTTGAAGAACCCTTCTTTTATAAAACGGGAAAGGCTAAGCGCTATTTTCGAAATTAATAAGGCAACTTTTTTATTTTTTAATTTATTAAAAATAGTATTTGGATAAAAATGTTTTGCAAAGTTATACACACTATTAAAAAATATGATAACTTTGAAATCACCCTGTATAATATCCTAGGAATCTCAATTTACTTACACATCCACCTTTTCCACATTTAATTAGACAGTCGCTAAAACAATTAGGTAATGTTCTTACAAATGTGACAAATGAAGTTTTTTATTTATATTTAAATGAAATATGTCGCGACCAATTGAAACAAACATAGTTATATATTTGTTAAATACATGGTATTTGTTATATTATACGTTATATATATTTTTTAATGAGAACAAATCGGATAATTAGAATATAAAAAAAATTACCAAATGTTCCGTTAAAAAAAACTCAGCTTTGAACACAACTTTGGTTTAGTTTAAGTTTGTGATATTCAATTTTCTTCTCGTATCATGTTATATATGTATGTATGAAAAAATGTATATAACTTTTGTCTGACGATTTTTTTTCTAATTTCAGTAATAAACTCGCATTAACGTGTCAAATTATAGAAACTAATCCTGTACCTACACCTACATACGTAATGTATGTATGTATGTATGTTCAAACATACATACATATGTATATTCTTGTGAAATCACATGAAATAATCGGCCACAACTACCGATTTCTGGTTACTAGGGCGGATTTTACAACTAGTAGACCGTTGGAATGGCAAAAGACACAGACAGGTGCAGAACAATCCTCCGTACACCTGCACATGATGAGTGCATAGCGCGACGTACAACAGGTGAAAATGCAACTGAAACAGTGTAGCTCGAGATCCAACTAACAGTATCCATCCACCTATCCGGTAAGCTGTACAAGAGCCAGACAAGGACGATAGCATATCAGTTTTCTTACAAGGTTGTACTTAATATTGCTACACAAAGCATGAATCTTGCAGGTGTGTAAACATTTTTAATAAACCCACATGTTAAACTGGTAAGTATAAAATCTAACAAATTGTATAATCGCTGGATAATCTGTTGCTGAACTGATACGTACAATTAGAGATAGACTCAAAGATAATAATACTTTAACTATATCCTATAGTTTTTTTAACTAATTGGGTATCAAAAAATAGTTGTTTATAGGTACAACAAGTGTATACAAGTTTTTTGAACAAGTGACCGTTTCTTGATTTTGTCACGCGAGCCGTAGACGAGTTATATACGAGGTGTGTAAATTATGATCGAGATGGTTTTATTAAATTTTTTATTTGAATAGAATCACAATTCAGTCTCCTTCAAAATAACTTCCTTGGGAAACCACACAGCGCTGGACATGGTTCTTCCATTCCTCACAGCAGTGCTGGAACTCATATACTGCAACAGCCTTCAGCTGGTCGGTGACAGCCGTTTAAATGTTTTCCATGGTCCTAAAATGACGTCCTTTTTGATGATTTTTTCAATCTCGAGAAGGGAAAAAGTCACAAGTACTGAAGTCAGTCAATAAGGAGGCTGAGGAACCAAGGAATGTGTTTACTTACTAAGAACTCGTTTACTGAAATGGCTATGTGACAAGGCGCACTGTCAAGAGGCAACATCCAGTTGTTCTTGATGTTTGGTCTCACACGCATGACCCTTTTTCGAAGTTTTTCAAGAACCTCTCTGTAAAAGTGCTGATTTACTATTTGGCCTGGACGCACAAACTCTTTGTAGACAATTCCCTGGCTACCAAAAAAGCAAATCAGCATGCTTTTGATCTTTGACTTGCTCATTCTTGCTCTTTTAGATTTTGGAAAGCTTGAACTGTACCTTTCCATGCTTTGGCGCTTGGTCTCCGGGTCGTACTCAATCACCCAAGTTACATCACCAGTAATGTTCGATAAAATGGGGATTATTTTCAATCGATTCAAGACCAATTCAAAAAGTCAAGACACCTTTCTCCCCTGATGTCCTTTTGTTCCTGTGAAAGGTTTTTTGGAACAATTTTTGCGTAGATTTTTCTCATCCCCAATTCGTTAGTCAAAATCGGCTGAATAGTGGTGTGATTCAAATTTAACTCTTCCCCGATCATTCTTGTCGTCAACCGTTGAGCGCAAAAGATCCCATATTCTATCGACATTTTCATCGGTTCCTCAAGATGAAGGCCTTCTGCTGCGTGGTTCATCTTCAATAAACTCTTCCTTCTGAGAATGCCTTAAACCACCGAAAAACTTGAACTTTTAAAAAACACTGTCTCCGTAGGTGTGTTGAAGTTTTGCAAAAGTATCCGTTACGCTGTGTCCAAGTCTGAAGCAAAACCTGATATCGCACTAGTTTTTAAAACGCACTAGAAAAAAACGGTTTACGAAAACAAAGAAATAAACAAATGACTCTAACAAGTTCAAACTTGTAATGAAGGTGCATTACATGTTAACCTACCGCCCTTCCAAGTCCCGTCTCCACAGTGTTCTAGCAACGGGCGCTACGTTGCCAGTCTCATTACTTCATTTACACTCCTCGTACATAATTTTTTCTACAACCCATTTTTTTACGTAAAAAAAAAAACAAACAAAACTTAAATTTCTTTAGGCACTAGTGCCTAAAGCACTTTTAGTTTTTTTTATGCAAAGTAAGGGGGGTAACTTGGGTATAATTATTGATTCTTCTCTAAGATTTTCTAATCATATAAATGCATGTATCAAACGAGCGTTCTGTAATTTGAAACTAATTTACGGAAACAAAAGTCTTCTAAATTTACAAACCAAGAAGCTTTTGTGTGATTCCCTGGTACTGTCTCATTTTAACTTTGGCGATGTCATTTATAACTCATGTTTGACCGTGAACGATTCAAATAGAATACAACGAATACAAAACTCCTATATTAAACTAATGTTTGGGAAATGTCGCTCCATAAACACAAAAATCACAGATATTAACTGGTTCAACATGAAAAATGGAAGAACCTTACATTGCTGTAACTTATACCACAATATTATTGTAAATCAGGAGCCAGTATATTTATTCGATAAAATCAAATTTTAAAGAGAAATCCATAACATTGCTACCAGAAACCCTCAGTTGTTATCTATACCCAAGCATAGATCGGCCCTATTTACACGGTCTTTCTCATATCAAGTAGCGAAAATGTATAATACTGTAACGTTTTATTTATTTCGGGTTCGCGAGGTGTGAAAAATTAAACTCGTACATTTAAACTAACACTATTTATTTACACTAATACAACTACTACACTATTTAACTACACTAATTTATTTCTATACAATTTATGTTTAGCGTTGTAAGCCGCGCCGATATTTAAATAGAACTGTCCGTCCCGCGTCGAAACCCCGCGTTATATCCACCTATAGAAGTATCGCGTCTCGGCGAGAAGCTTCCGCGCTGTTTCCCGAACCATCGGGCAAAAGCCGCGATCGTTCGACGCGGGCGCTGCCCGCGTACGTCATCGACGTTCAGTCGGCTGGCTCATCGAAGCAGGCAGGGGCGGACTGGCCCAGCGTTCGTAACACTGCCCCCTCCTTAAAGACATTTCGTCTCGAATTGTATCGTCCCCTGGTCCGTGTCGATACCTGCAGAATGACCCATTCTTGCATCGGGAGGTCTGGTAGAAGAAGCAGTCCACAGTCTTCTCGTTGAGCGATCTCCTGGGGTTGTAACAGCATACCAGAATATCAATTCCAGTAAACCGGAAGAGGACTTCTAGCATACTCCTGATCACCCTCCAATCCAGGCCATCTAGTCCGCTGGCTATCTTCGGTATCGCCAAACTGCTTATGCTCTGGGACAAGAGCACATCCCTCAGCTCGACTAGTGTGTCCCAGACAGTTTGATAAGTTGGTTTGTGGTGCGATAGCTGCTTGGTCACCAAATAAAAGACGGACCTCTCTTTCTCCTGCTCGGCCGCCGTGATTTGAAGGACTCGCCCAACCTCTGGTCTTTGTCTGCGTAACTCCTCCAACTGTCCAAACGCCTTCTTGAAGGTAAGTGCAATCCCTCGGGACATTCGGAGATCCGCTGCCACACAGTGAGCAAGACAGAAGTCAGCAGGAGTCTGGAACAGGTCACGTGATTCTTCTCGCGTTACACCGTAGCGAGCTTTCTGGCCGTTGGAATGAAGCAACATGAATTCCTCGAAAGAGAGCTCGCTGTCTGGTGGACTGACGTGTCGAACTCTGGCTTCAGCTTGTTCGTCATTGCTTCCGGCGAAAGGGGCTAAACGGTTGAAGTGGACCACCCTGGGTTTTCCTCTTGGCAACTTCTGGATTCGGTAGACTACATCGTTAATCCGGGTGACGACCTCATACGGACCTTCCCAGGAGCTTTGAAGTTTTGGAGATAACCCACGACGACGTTGTGGGTTATATAACCAGACTTGGTTGCCGGGCTGGTACCTGCCATCGTTGGCGTTGATGTCGTAGGTCTCCTTCATGCGGTCGCTGGCGCCCTGGATATTTGAACGGACTCGTTCGTGGATGTCGTCCATTCTCTGGCGTAGAGTACTGACGTAGTCCTCTCCAGCCACATCGTCCCCTGGTGTACAGCCGAACTTCAGGTCACAGGGTAGACGCAGTTCACGGCCCATGACGATGCTTGCCGGTGTTTGCCCAGTTGTTTCGTGGACTGACGACCGGTAAGCCAGCAGGAACAGGTGGAGAAACTGGTCCCAGTCCCTCTGGTGGTCAGAGACTACTTTGGATAAGTACCGGTTGATGGTCCTATTCATTCGCTCCACCATTCCATCTGACTGCGGATGCAGTGCAGTTGTCCTCGTCTTACGGATGTCGAGTGTACGGCACACATTCTGAAACAGAATCGACTCGAAATTTCTCCCCCTGGTCCGAATGTAATTCCAGAGGTACACCAAATCGACAAATCCAGTCCTTGATGAGAGCGTCCGCCACAGTAGAAGCCTCTTGGTTTGGAAGGGCATATGCTTCTACCCATTTGCTGAAATAATCCATCACGACGACGATGTATTTATTTCCATTATCTGTTTCCGGAAACGGACCTGCTACATCAATGGCGATTCGTTCAAACGGACTACCCACGTTGTATTGTCGCATTGGAGCCTTCGGGTGCCGTTGCGGACCATTACTTGCAGCGCACACCACGCATTTCTTGCACCACTCCTTCACGTCAGTAGTGCAGTTCACCCAGTAGAAACGCTCCCTAACTTTTCCCAGCGTCTTTGTTACTCCTAGGTGTCCGCCAGTGCTTCCATTGTGGATCTCCTCCAATACTTCTGGCACTCTGTTTCTGGGGACTATCAGTTGTTTTCGCTCTTCGGTACCATCTGATTTCTCCAGAACGCGTTTTAAGAGTCCGTCACTTAAGACGAGGGAATTCCACTGAGCCCAGTATGACTTTACGGTTGGTGAATACCGTGATACCTCCTCCCAAGTGGGTTTCCGATCTTCTTTCTTCCAATTCACAATTGGTTTCAGATTCGGGTCATTCTCTTGGTCTTTCAAAACCTTTTCTGACAGCCAATCATCGTTCACCGCCGTCGTTCTGTATACTAAGATGTCCTTTTCTTCTGCCCGCTGACAATGTTTGCAATCCTCAAAGCAGGGTCTTCTGGATAACGCATCAGCGTTGCGGTGAACTTTGCCTGCACGATGTTCGGTGTCGAAATCAAATTCTTGGAGTCGCTCTATCCACCTGGCTACCTGTCCTTCAGGATTCTTGAACTGTAGAAGCCATTTTAGCGCCGCATGGTCCGTTCTCAGCAAGAATTTCCTCCCATACAGGTATTTATAGAAGTGTTCGACAGATTTCACTACCGCCAGTAGCTCCCGCCTGGTAACACAGTAGTTTCGCTCAGGTTTCGACAAGGTTTTACTGAAGTATCCAATAACCTTCTCTTGGCCGTCCTGAATCTGAGACAAAACTGCTCCCAAACCTACATTACTGGCATCGGTATCCAAAATGAATTTTCCATCTGGGAGAGGATAGCTCAGGATAGGTGCACTCGTCAACACTTCCTTTAAATGTCGAAATGCTTCACTGCATTCATCGTCCCATTGGAACCGTCTTTCTCCTTCCGTGAGTCGAGTCAGTGGCTTGGCAATATTGGCAAATCCGGGCACATATCGACGATAGTAAGTGCATAACCCGAGGAAACTTCGTAGATCATGCTTATTGCCGGGTACTGGCCACTCTCGCACTGTTTTGATCTTCTGGTCATCCACTGCCACTCCTTGACTGGAAACAACATGGCCCAGATACCTCACTTCCTTCTGGAATAGATGACACTTTTTCGGGCTAAGCTTTAGGCCAGAGGTTCGCAAACGTTGAAAGACCTCCTCCAGATTTTTCATATGATCCTCAAAAGATTTTCCAACCACGATGATGTCGTCAAGATACACAAGACATGTCTTCCAAGAGAGTCCTTTTAACACTGTTTCCATCAGCCTCTCGAAGGTTGCCGGAGCGTTACATAATCCAAACGGCATTACGGTAAACTGCCATAGTCCCGTACCCAGAGTAAACGCAGTTTTCTCTCGATCTCGTGGTGCCAACTCCACTTGCCAATATCCACTCTTCAAATCTAGGGTTGAGAAAATATTTGATCCTGATAGAGTATCCAAGGTGTCATCGATTCTAGGCAATGGATAGCTGTCTTTCTTTGTCACGTTGTTTAATTGACGGTAATCCACACAAAATCTGGTAGAGCCATCTTTCTTCTTTACCAATACAATTGGTGAAGCCCACGGACTATTAGATGGTTCAATGACCCCATCTTTTTCCATGTCCTGCATGATTTTATCGGCTTCCTCGCGTTTGGCTAATGGCAATCTTCTTGCTGTTTGTCGGATGGGCCGAGCGTCGCCCGTGTCAATTTTGTGTCGGATTACATTTGTCCTGCCCTTTCCACCTTGCCCATCATCGAAAATATCTGCGTACTTAGTAATCAGACTCCTTAGCTTCGTCGTTTGATCACTTCTCAAGGATCTGGAGGACGATGATAGGAGTTTTGCTAGCTCGCCTGTAATCTTTCTAACTGAATTTTCTTGAGCATCTAATTTTCGGATGACGGAGGAAACCGAAGAACAGTACCCTAAAACAATCCCTTTCCTTAGATTCACTGGGTGATGATTGAGGTTCATTATTCTCACCGGTACTGTTTTCTCGGTCAGCAACAGAGCTTTTCCTACAGCTATTCCTCTTGCTACCTCGCCGTCGTGAGATCTTGGCTCAAACATCATTATATTTCCAACACACGAGTTACCGTCCAAATGAGCGTCCAAGATCATTTCACTTCGTTCTGGCACTGCCGTATCCTCTGCCAGGACAACTCGAATTGTTTCCTCCGTCTTTCGATGTAGTATGATTTCCTCACCATTTATTTTCAGAACATTATTCTTGAAGTCCAGTTTAAATCCCTTGGTGTTCATAATGTCCATTCCAAGAATAAGTTCATCCTCAATTTCAGCTACCAGTGCTCGATGTTCAAACGACACGTTTCCAATGACAATTGTGATGTTGGTCTCACCGCGAATGGTAGCGGGATCTCCAGTTGCAGTACGTAGTCGCCAGCTGGTCGGAGTAATTCTTGCTGCTGTTCCAACAATATCTGGTCTAATGATAGTTCTCGTTGCACCCGTATCTAATAGCAACAGTCTCTCTTTTCCATCAACTAGTCCATCGACAAAAACACTATTAGACGGGTGTTGAAGAGATGCGACTCGTGCAATTTTCTTTGGGGCTTGCTTCTTAGAGGTTGACGATTGCCCCTTACGGTCAACCTCATTTAGTTTTCCGACGAGGGTGACGTTTCCTTATTTCTAGGGCAGCGACTACGGACATGTCCAACCTTACCGCAATTCCAGCACCGAATTTGCCTCTTTTCCAACATGCCCTCGACGACTCGCCTAATTTCTGCTTCATTGCAGGTTCCTTCTTCAACACCGTCCTCCATCCTACGGACCTTAGCTTGACCTCTGCAACTCTGTTTAGCAGCTTCGAATTCCAAAGCTCGCGCCAAAGCATCCACCAACTTGCTGGGACGAGCGAGAGTCAGAGCTTGACGGGTCTCAGTATCCCGCAGACCATCTAAAAATGCCTGCACGGCTAGTCGTTCCATGACGTTCTCCGGCGTAGATGAATATGCCAAACGAACTAACCGCGCTATGTCCGCTTCAAATTCCTGCAGAGATTCGTTATTTTTCTGACAGCGGTTCTTCAACTGCGAGTGGTAGACATGCTCGAGATGGGACTGACCATAACGCATTTCGAGGTGTTTAACTAGTTGATGGTAATCATCTTGTTCTTCAAGAGAAAGCGTCTGTAAAATATCTGTGGCGTCACCACGTAGCGCCAACGTCAGCGCTGTAGCCTTCTCTGCCAACGACCAACCATTTGCCCTCGCTGCAGCCTCAAATTGTCGTAGATAATTGACCCATGAGCTCTTACCATCAAACTGTGGTGGTTTCATGCGAATTCTCGAAATTTCCACGTGACTGCTCAACTCGGGTTTACTCAACCTGTCAATGTCGCTACCAGGTGACTTCAGAGCGGTATTGACCACTCGTTGTTGTTCCCCACTTTCTAAACTCAGCGTTGCAATTTTTCTCTCTACTTCGAGAAACTTATTCTGGAATTCTTCTTCTACGGTAACTAACTTATTTTCCATTTCCTCAAATTTTCCGTCCACATATTCGCCTATCTGTTTCTGGAGGCAACTAGAATTTTCCATTAGTTTTTGATCCATGTTTTCTATTAATTTCTGTTCCATCCCTCTTAAATTTTTCTCCAAACTTTGCAACGCCGAATTTATATCGCCAGCAATTTCGAATAAAAATATATCGGGATTTTCACCTTCATTTTCCAGAGCTTCTTTAAGTCTATTTTGCAGATCGGCCTTTTTCCCTGTCGTCTCGCACTCCCGTTCTTCGAGTTCTCTTTTCAAATCCGCCACTTTAAGGTCCTTCAAAAATACCTGTCTTGAAGCCATTTCACTTAATTTATTTATCGCGAATTTATTTATTTAAATATTTTTATTATTGTTCTTTTTTTTTCACACGCAACACCGGACACCAATGTAACGTTTTATTTATTTCGGGTTCGCGAGGTGTGAAAAATTAAACTCGTACATTTAAACTAACACTATTTATTTACACTAATACAACTACTACACTATTTAACTACACTAATTTATTTCTATACAATTTATGTTTAGCGTTGTAAGCCGCGCCGATATTTAAATAGAACTGTCCGTCCCGCGTCGAAACCCCGCGTTATATCCACCTATAGAAGTATCGCGTCTCGGCGAGAAGCTTCCGCGCTGTTTCCCGAACCATCGGGCAAAAGCCGCGATCGTTCGACGCGGGCGCTGCCCGCGTACGTCATCGACGTTCAGTCGGCTGGCTCATCGAAGCAGGCAGGGGCGGACTGGCCCAGCGTTCGTAACAATACTATACCCTCACATATGAAAACCCTATCCTCATATTCTTTTAAACACAAAATGCGTCAGTTAATATATGATCAAAAATTTGTCTTGTAATTCATGCCTTCATATTTGTACTTATCATACCATTTGTTATTAACAATTTTTAGGAGCGTAGTTGCCGTCTCATATAAATTTTATTTATTTATTTTTTTTTTAAATTACATCACCTATCATACATACTTGCGTAATTTGTGTAATTATTAGTTGTAATATTTTTTTGTAATGTTTTGAAAGCGTTTTGTAACATCCTGCCCAGACATATACTTTTGCTGGAAATTGTGTACGTTTTCCACGAAACGTGTGAGGATTTATGTCACAGTACCTCACATTTTGACTATTAACATTTCCATTGCGACAGAAAATACTTTCGTCACTAAAACAAATTGGTTTTACACAGTCTGACTGTTGGCCAATTTTAGTGGACAAATTTTCACAAAATTCCAGTCTTCGGTCATCTGAAAGTTGATGCACCATTTTTAATTTGTATAAGTGAAATTAGTTTTTGTGTCAACACCCTGTGTACTGTACTTTGACTGACTTCACAGGTAACTGCAACTTGGGCTGTGGAAGAAGTAGGGTTTACCAGTGGCGTACCGAGGGGGGGGGCTAGGGGGAAATTGCCCCTCCCCCCAAGAGGTATTCTAAATTTGTGTTGATTTTACTGAAAACGAAATGAATTCAGCTCTATCAGCCGAATTTTATTTTCATTATATTCTAAATTATAAATTGCAATTTTCATTAGGCGAATATAATTGTTATCCAATCCGTGTTAGTACTAGTTCAGATGTCGTGTCGATGTCGCATAACATCGACCGATTAATAAACATTGACACTATTCTTGCAACTTATGACACTAGAGACTCTGTTCTAGTAGCAGAGTTCAAGTTGTGGAGAAGAAGATGTCTAGAAGATCCCTTGAAATCCAGAAATGCCATCGATACTTACATTTCGTGTGATCCTAATATAAAAACGTTGTTGAAAATTTTTGCCACATTGCCAGTTTCAACTTGTTCAGCTGAGCGATCATTTTCAACTTTAAAACGGCTTAAAACATATCTCCGGAATACGACTAGTACAAATCGCCTCAATGGTCTAGCATTAATGAATGTCCATCCAGAGGTACCATTAACATGTGGCGAAGTTTTAAATGAACTTTCAAAAAAAAAATAAAAGAATAAAAACTAATATTTAAATTTTTACTTCTTATACACGGTTCTTTTATACTATTTCTTATACCTTCATTTAGGAAATATAACAATTTTAATCTTTTGTATTTGTAACTTTGCCCCCCCCCCCTCCCCAAGATGAATTTCTGTACGCCACTGGGGTTTATTACCATTTCTGGAACTAATATCAATTATTTTGTCATCAGAAATTTTTGGTCGACCAGTTTGGCATCTTTAACACTACGTGTTGCTTCAACCTTATGAAGAAGCTCCCTCAAATAGGTCCTCAATATGAGGCGATCGAAGTACCTCTCGATACAAATGCGTTCCGCTGCATGCAAATTGTTTCCACTTTCATCAAGTATTGGGATAGCTGATACTTTGTCAGCTAGAGCACGTAGCATTTTGCTTATTTAAGCACTTAAACATCTCGTTAAACAACAATTAAAGTAAAAGTATAAACGCCTGTAAAACCGTGGCAAAGTAAACGAAGTTGGAGAATTAAAACAACGTCACCTTTTTTGACAATTATTCAGAGGCGGCCTTTTGAATCTGAATTAATTGAACTCTCAATTGAAACTTTACTATTTTATAATCAAAACTACCCTATACTCAAACAAAATTAGTATGACTGAACCTTAAATACTTAACTGACTTTTAAATACCTTTCAAACGAGGTATTCACTAACCATTGGGCCCCATTTAAAGTTATTGGTGTGGCCCTGTTCATCTATCAGGATTACGTCATCTGTTACCTCTAGTAGGGAAGCTTCCATCCGTTTATTTTCACTCTCTATTTCATTAATGTAAGTATAACCGTTCACAATCAGTTTTATACTGATTGTGAATATCATTTATTTATAACAACGATGTAACTTAACCCATTACGTCTCAACTGTCCTGATTTTTTGAGTTTTCAGCCAGCTTATTTTCAATGTTGTTGGTGCGGAAAAAATTTCGATCAGGTCAATTTCGATGTAAAATTTTAGGCTTTTTCAGAACATGGCTTTAGAATTTTTCAGAAATTGGTTATGTAGTCAAAGAATAAAAATGTAGTCCAATCAATTAAAAAATACTCCATATTTTTTTCAGATTTTTTAAATGACAGAAATTTTGATTTCGTGATTTTTTGAACAATAAAAAATCATCTAAAAAGTCCGAAAAGTATTTTTGACATTTTTTGTTGAGAATTTTTTACAAAAACATAGTTTTCGAGAAAAAAAAATTTCATATATCAAATATAAATATTTTTTTCTCGAACACTAAACTTTTGTAAACATTTCTCAAAAACAAAATTGTCTTCGAATTTTATGAAGAATTCTCAGTTTTTTTCAGGTTGTTGACGATTTTCTATTCCAAAAATAACGAAATCGAAATTTCCAAATGTGTATATTGAAGAACCTGAAAAAAATTGAGAGTATTTTTCAATTAATTGTAATACATTTTTACTTTTAGAACAGTTTTACCAAAGTCCGTAGTTTTCGAGAAAAAAAAAGTATGATGTTTATACAACAATATTTTTGTTTCGGCCCCCATTTTGTTGTCACCAAAAAGAGAACGCGATTTTTTCTGGTATAGAACCCGAGGATTTTCTGAAACCTGGTCATATAGGTTATAAAGGGCAAATTCAAAATTCATAACCGTCATAAAAATAATACAAATCTAAAAGGTCATATGACATACAAGTCATAAAGGTCATACATGCCACTTATGTCATAAAGGTCACATACATATGTAGCTCATAAAGGTCATCTTTATTTTTAGAAAGTAGGTACCCTAATTTTTAATATACCTTTCCTAGCCCTGTTTAACCAAACAAATGTAGAAAAACTGATATTAAAGTAGTGATAGCAGATAGCTTTTTAAATAGTAGTTTTTCGTCAGGTACCAGATATATCCCGCATATCTCCATATATTTTTTTTTAAATCTTCAATGCGCCTACATCCCTAAGTGCATAATATATAATTCTCATGATTTCATCATGAGAACCTCAACACTGGAAAAAACCTCGTTTTGAGGTTAGAATGACAAATAATGTTTTACTCAGATAGAACGCATTTTTATGAAAAAGATTGAGAGGACATTTTCCATCAGAATTCTACGTAAAATATGACTGTAATTTTTCCGTTTTCAAATTTTGAATTTTCACGAATGATGTCCGCCATATTGAATCCACCATCTTGGATTTCAGACTTTTTCCACCAGGAATAACTCAAAATGTTACTAAAACATGAAATGACATAGGAAAAGTATAATTACAAACTCCTATTTACTTTTTATAATGAAAAACGCGCCATTTCTTGAGAAATCCGGCCGCAATTTTGAATGCGCCGTCATTGGAAATTGAAAATTGAAATATATAAAAAAAAAAACGACGTTTTCCACGAAACACCGAACTACTACACTTTTCTCGACGCGCGTTTCGCCAAGCAAGTTGCCATCTTCAGGAGAAGATTAAAACTAAATTCTAGCCTACACACTTGCACTATTTATACCAAATTTGTTGCCACGGTTCACTGAACCGTAACTGTCTTTGTTTATCAGAGCAAACAGTGGACTGGTGGGTATCGGACCATTGTCCTTATTCATACTATTGTTACACTTAATGATTTCTAAACTTTCAAAAGCATCCAACTGTCTACTGTTTGTTACATTTCTAATTAATTTTAAATTATTTATATCTATCCTATGGTTGTTGTCGAAAGCATGTTGGGCAACACAAGATTTTTCAGTTCGGAACAGTTCGAACAAATTCTGCCATATTTCAAATGAGCCATGTGTTCTTTAAATCTAGTCAATATAGATCTTTTTGTTTGCCCAATATACTTTTGATCACAATCTTTACAACTTATTTCGTATATTCCTGACTTTTCGTTATTGTTGATTTTGTCTTTGGGGTTACCCAAAAGCGTCTGTAGTTTATTTTTAGAATTATAAACCAAATTGATATTGATATTTTTAAAAATCTTATCTAGTCCGCGGGTGAATTTAGGTTCATAGTTTTTTGTTTCTACGCCGAAGGTTCCAGTACCCACTCCAGGATGAGATTTTATGCAATATCCGCCATTTTGAAAAGATTAGAGTCAGTTGAGGTCGGCAAAAAAATTCTATCATGAACTCCAACTATTGCCTTCACCTCCCTCCATAGTCCGGAGTAGGTTAGAGTACTTTTTGGACTAAAAAAAAAAAATTACATAAAAAAAATAATCCCCAAATTTTCAGTACTTTTCTCCATAAAGTCAGCCATATTTTTTTTTCTAGAGCATTTAATCACAATTCTGACCCCGGAAATCGAAAGATCATTAGGATAAGTGGTTTTTATTGAGTGAATTCATTAATTTCCCTTCGAGATTGACGCTCCAAAAAGGACGAAGAATTGTGTCCGTTTGGGCGTTAATGGGTTAATATACACAATATTTAATATCACAAGAAATGAACAAACATTTTTCAATGATCAAAATGTATTAGTCTAGGCGCCGTGACGCGACGATACGCTCCAAGATTAACACAAAGACTACCCACCAGTTAGATATAATAACTGTTGACCAGTTATTCACTTAAAGAAAGCATAACAAGTGTACGTACAGGTAGTAGGTATACGTATGCGTTTGCTCTATCTGCGGATAGGTAAAACAGTGCAATAGAAGAGGCGTGCCAGCAGCGGGTCCGGTCGTTGACCATGCCGCGCCGGCCCGAACGCTGAACCAGGATTTTCTATCGGCCTGCCGCTACTCGTTATCCCCGATTTGCGCTCGAGGTTCTATGAAAAAATCCAATTAATGAAGTTGTGTCGCATTTGACGGTTAGACTACATTTAGTGATGAAAATCGTTCTGGGCGCGTGTACGGGAGCCGCCTACGAGAAAATGGTGCGACACGCGACATATTCCAAGAGTTTCTAAATTCAGCGGTGGCTCGACCACTTCTACGAAAATGTATTTCATTTCTGTCTAACTGTAAATATACAAAGAAGAAAATACGATGAAATTGGTGGATCCAACGCTTAATTTAGATGCTCTGGGATTCACAGCTCGATTGGCTTGGCTTGGCTTGGCTTGACCTTGAAGAGCGGACTGTCAGTTGAGGGTCGGATGACCCGAAAAAAAATATAAAGAAATAAATATAAACAAATATTTTAAACAATAACGTTTTGTGAAATAAAACTAGGTGAGCATTAATTAACTACTGTTTATTGAAGTAATGAAGAGAGTTATGAGTATATTAAATGATTTGACGAGTGTAAAATATTAGAACGTAGAATATATAAAAACAAAACGGAGTAATTAAAAATACAAAAAACTTAATAATTTGCATACGTACGCCACTGACCGTGCCTAGTAACGCGCACGCACCGTGCGGGTTTCAGGAATTGCAGTTTAGCCACATATGGTAGCGATGATTCCGTAGTTTTACGTTAGCTTAATGCTCAACGTTAGCTCAACGATTTTACGTTAGCTCAATGCGAGCGGATGGACGGTAGAACGCCGGGTTTAAAATAATTTTATGTATAATTCTAAGTCTTACGATCTAATTGTAAATGTACATACGCATTTTGCACCATATACATATTTATTTTAGAGTTCGTGTAGTGTATTTATAGTCCTTCTAATTTTAATTGAAAATGATAAATACGCCTGGGGAACAAAAAAAGCGGTGCAACTTTATGATTCCATGGGCGTGCATATATCTTTTATAAATTCGAAAATTGTGAAATAATTTTTTTCATTCAAATCAATATAGGAGATTAAAATTAGCCTACATACAACTCTTAATATTTGTAATATCATTTGCTGTAAATAATGCCCATTAGGCCAGACAATCTCAAAAAATTGTCTGTGTTAATAAACCTAGCTGAAATACACGTCACTGGCGCCTTAAACACATAGAATTTCTAAAGTCGTAAATCATTTTAACGACGTCGTAAAAATTGTACGGCACAGTAGACCGAAGTATTTGGATGTATTACATATAAAGCAATCCTATAGTATAATGGTCGGCATTTGCTGGTGCATTCGCAGCATCGCGTTGCCAGCTCTTCAAAATTTTCTTAAGTATTGTAACATACATAAAGTTTTTTTAATTTATAATTATTTTTTCCAGCAATTTTAAACGCTTTATTTTAATGCTAACTAATAAATTTATATATATGTATTTTTTTTTTTAATATTTCCAAACTAGCTTTCTAAGAACGTCACGAACTAACGGTTTACTGAAGTATGAAGTATACTTGTATAGTGAGCTTAGCAATTTTAGAAAATATATCTGACAACCTTGCTTTTTTTCTACCTATTTTCAATTTAGAATGGAAATAGAGTACATATTATCTGATTTTGTGTGAATTTTTGCTATAATGGCACGAAAATAAAATTACGGGGGTTTTACAATAAGTTTTACAATACATATTATGTATTCCTTGCAATCGTCGATATATACATATTTCGTAGACACCAAGAGTGTGAAAGACATTTAGAATTGAATATCCATCAACAAAATATTACTGGTACTGTTAGAAAAGAGGAATTTGTTTTGTGCATAATATGTGCATAATATTGTGCAATAACCGAAATCCGGAGCATTATCAATATTGGGAAAAATATGAAAATCACTCTGTAACTTCAAAATCAATCAAGTTTTCAATTCTTACATCGATGTTCGAACAACCACAAAATTTCAAAATCAGAATTTTTTTTCCAGTGCTAAAAATAAGTTGAACGGAGTAAATAAGGCTAACAAAAATACGCGATTTTTGTTGGTTTCAGCAGTTATTCCATATCTCCGGAAAACTAAAACATGCTAATCAAATCCTGACGATGGATTCGGATTCCGTGGGTGTAAAAACATTACGGTACATTTTTTGTTTTAGTTTCAAGTGCTGAAAATGTAAGTCGATTAGATAAGATCGAACGGAATATGACAAATAAATATGAATAGTGAGTCATACCATATGATGAGTCTCACTACGTGGTGACTATAGATCAATCATAAATGTCATACAGGTCATAAAGTTCATATTGGTCATTAAGATCACATTAGTCATAAAGGCCATATGGGTCATACAGGTCTATCAAGGTCATAAAAGTCATATAGTTCACAAATACTAAAAAGGTCATAAATGTTATATCCAAAATTAACACCCAAAAAAATACAAACTCATGGTTTTAGTAATTTAGTCTGATTAAATATGGAAAAAATTTGATGTCGAAGTAGTGATTATTTGGGCAGCGTTCTTTTTACTATTCAATAACTATTCAAAGCTTATCATAATTATGCCACATTGCCAAATACTATTTTATATTTACATACAGGTATACACCATGCATAATAATATTTCAAAAACCTGTAAAAGAAAGACATATGTACAGTTAGTTGCTATAATTTGACATGTTATTTCGAGTTTGTTATTGAAATTAGAAAATAATTATTCAGACGTTATAGATTTTTGCATAAGCTTTTATAATATGGCTATGAGAAAAAAAAACAAACATCAGAAACCATATAACTGAACATAAGTGTTGTTTTTTTAAACGGAACACCCCATATATTATTACGTTTTCCGATTCATCGATTTTTTTCCCTTTTCAAAAATATAAACATGTCTATATTTGCTTCAGCAAGTAAAAATAAAATACATTTAAAAATAAATAAAAAACTTTCCACAATTTGGCAATATTGTGTTTATTATTGAAATTAGAAAATAGTTCTTCAGACAAAAGTTATAGATTTTTGCATAAATTTTTGTAATGTGATATGAGAAAAACAAATGACATCAGAAACCATAAAACAACCAAAGCTGTTTTTTTTTTAATGGAACACCCTATATATTTTTGCATATTCTGATTCCTCGAATTTTTATCTTTTCAGAAATATATAGCCTGCCTATGTTATACATAAGTCTCAACCTGAAGTTCTGTGGTGGAGTTCTGAACTGGACCAGAAAAAAAAGAACGTTAGCAAAACTGTCATTTAAAAAGTATTAAGCTAAAATAATATTTCATTAATTTATATTTATTACTAATTGTTTAAAACAAGAATAATATAGCGAATGGGAAAAGTTTGAAGTTATTTATGTACAACCTTTTTCTGAAGAACTTTTTTTATTTTCAATAATAAACATGCAATATCTTGTCAAATTATGGAAACTAACCCTGTGCATACATACATATGTTATATCGTAATCAGAACAAGCGAAATTCAATGGACAAAAAATAGTGTTCCATTTGAAATAAATGATATCAATTTAATAGCTGCTACATTTGTCTTTCTTTGTTTTTCTGATAGCATATTATGAAATTTCAGAAAAAAATTAATGATCCCTGCAAAAAAAAATGTTCATGACTCTAAAAGTAATGAAGAAACGGGGCAGGAGGTAATTTTCACGAATCCTCCTTGTACCTATCTAAAATATGTACGTCCAAACTAAAGAGAATAAAAAAAAACGTCATCGACTCTGGCTATGAACGAGAGAGATAGAAATAGCGGTCATGTCTAAGCTTTTCGGTTATGTCAAACTTTTGACAAGTGCCTATTACAATTGTAAAATAAACAATGGCTGTCATTTGATGTGACAGTCTTGACAAGTAAAGACAAAGTTATAAATTCGATCAAGAATGGAAATATGTACGTCTTTTTTTCTCGGCCAACTGTGATGACTTTTTTTTTGGATGTCTCGTTATAATCTAGAACATACATATGTATGTACATACATCCTAAGAATGTACCGTATTTATTGGAAACTGTTTATTACTAAACGGCCTGAACGCCTATTACAACTGTATTGATATCGATCTGCTTGCTGCGGAAGCAAGGAGAGAATAATACCAAGTATAAAACTTTTCCCTAATCTGACCGACCTCCCCTAGCTAAACATTTATTATACATGAATCACTGGTTATACGCCGTTATAAATACGTTTATGTCAGCGTATGAGTAAGTTACAGTAAACTAGAGTTTCAATAATTAGATAAAATTATGGTGAAGGAAGTAAATAATAAACGAGCAACGTAATTGTATTATGAAAAATTGTGACGTATGAGAAGTATGCGCGTCGCTTCTAAACATTTTTGTGCAGTTGTGTCTCCGTAAAGGCTGTAAATTAATTAAATTCCACCGTTGTGGATAGGAGACGATTGAATGTTTTTAAACTGCTGGGAAAAATAAATAACAATTAAGAAAAAAATACTCATTATTAGTTTAACGTAGAGTGGCTTTCGATAAGTAGGGGATAAAATCGCCACTGATTTGTTTTTTAAATCACTCGCACGCACGAAAAGATACATACAGTGAGGATGTAAAGGTTTGCATAATTTCAATATTTTCCAAACAAAAGATATTTTGCAAAAATCCTTGGATACTTCATTTTTTTCAATTACGCATATTAGGCTGTTATTAGAATAGCAGAGATGTCACCACTTTTTTGTACATGTCATAGATCTGTTTTTTTTTTTAATAAAACACCCTGTATTTTTTCTAGTTTTGAATTTTCCAATAAGAGCCAATTTCAAAAAACACTTATAGTTAACCGTTTCTGAGTTAGAGACAATTGAATACACTCACAAAATTATTTTAGACCATAAAAGCGGTTTATATATTTGGAATTGACTTACTGAAAAATATAAAAGTGAAAAAAAAATATTTTTGAAAATATTTTTTAGTTTGGAAAATATTTGATTTTATGTAAACCTTTCTGTATACATTGCCACCACGAGTCTTGTCACGACCACTTGTCAAAAGGCTGTGACAAGTGATGCCTTTTATATATTTTTAATGTAATTTTAAAAAATCGACTTTAAAGTCAAGAGACTGGATTCACTAGAAATTAAAGAATGGATAACAAAAGTCATCCACTCCCGTGCTCGTCCGGTGCGCACAGCTGAAAGAATTGCTGCTGTTGCCCAAAGTGTGCGGGAAAACCCAAGAACCTCGACTCGTCACAGAGCACAACAACTTAAGGTCAATCGCACTTCTCTGAGGAGAATATTGCATAAAGACCACGGATTATTTGCTTACAAGTTGCAACTTACTCAAGAGGTAAAGGAAAATGACCATCCACTTCGTTATCGCTTCTCCGTGTGGGCTATAAATGAGTTTGAAAGTGACGCCGATTTCAATCGAAAAATAATTTTTTCGGACGAAGCTCATTTTCATCTTGGAGGACATGTTAATAAACAGAACTGTAGGATTTGGGGTTCCGAAAATCCACACGTAGTCATAAAGAAGCCAATGCATCCTGCAAGAGTGACTGTTTGGTGTGGGTTTTGGAGTGGTGGCATCATTGGTCCGTACTTCTTTCAAAATGAAGATGGTAGCAGCGTTACAGTAAATGGAATGCGTGACAGAGACATGTTAACTGATTTTTTGTGGCCGCGATTGGACGATTTGGATTTGGACGAACTTTGGTTTCAGCAGGATGGAGCAACGACGTGTCACACAAGCCGTGAAACAATCGATCTATTGCACACTAAATTCGGTAACCCTGTTATCAGCCGTTTTGGAGACATTAATTGGCCATCGCGCAGCTGCGATTTAACACCGTTGGACTATTTTTTATGGGGACATGTTAAGGACCGTTGTTACTCCAACGATCCACAAACAATTGACGCACTGAAGGAAAACATCAATGGAGTTATTCGTGCAATAGAGCCACAAATAATCGAAAATGCACTGCAAAATTGGGCGAAAAGAATGAACTACTGCCAAGCCAGCCGCGGCGGCCATTTAACTGAAGTTGTTTTTCATAAATAATGAGAAGGCTTACTTTCTTGAATAAAGCAACAATCATTTAAAAATATTCAGCGATGTAGTTTTAATAGGAATGAATATCAAAAAGCGTAAATACATAGGTAATCTTTAATTCACTTAATAACACACAATAATTTAGAATTGTTTTAGTTTTCAATATGATAAACGTTATCACAATTCACGTCACAATATCAAATAACACAGATAAGGTAATCTACAATTATTTTAGTATGTGAATCAATTCCCAAGGTACTGAAATCCTTTGTTACCTTCACTTTCTGAGAGAACGAAAAATAGCGTAAACACTCCTGTGGATTATGAAATCTCTATTGACTTAAAAGTTAATTTGAACATTTGTAAAAGCGAATGTTTATAATACTAGTTCCTAGTGCTATTCTTGTAGTCTCCATTTTCTTTGGTCATTTTTCTAATTCAAGTGAATACGTTATGAAAATAAACTAAAAATAAAAATATGTATTCATATTTCTTTTTTTTTAACAATTTCATGGTAAATATAATATACAATACTTTGGAGTATGGGCATGGGACCCAGAACAGATTCTAGGGGATTACGACTCAAGGATATTATGTAATAACATAACAACTTCAAATGAAGCTTATGAAAAACAAAAATAAAAAAATGACCGCCGCACAGATGGCTTGCAACTCAATTTATAAAATTTTTGCGAAATATTTTTTAGTATTATAAATACCTATGAACGTGTACTGTATTTCCATTTTAAATTGAAAATGGGTAGAAAAAAGCAAGGTTGTCAGATATATTTTCTAAAATTGCTAAGCTCACTATACAAGTATACTTCATACTTCAGTAAACTGTTAGTTCGTGACGTTCTTAGAAAGCTAGTTTGGTGCTAGATGGCGCTAATCTAAAAAGTATTACGCCAATTTTGACGAGCAGTTACGGGTATACAGGGTTTGTCCGGAAAGTATGTCAGTGAGCTTTGAAAAATGGTTTTTATTGGTTCTATGTGTACAAATCTTTAGAAACTTTCAAAATACATTCCTCCTGTGTCCACACATCGGTTCCAGCGGGTCTTCAACACATCAAAAGCTGCACGGTAGTCGTTTTCCGGAATCGCCTTTAAAGCGTCGGTGCAAGCCTTCTGAATGTTTTTCACCGACCCAAAATGATGTCCTTTCATTGGGGTTTTGAGGCGCGGAAACAGAAAAAATTCTGGGGGGCCACATCGGGGCTGTAGGGAGGCTGGGGAACAACGGTGATGCCTGCCTTGACGAGGTAATCGGCCACGGCGCATTGTCGTGGTGAAGCTTCCAGGATTTTGAGATGTCTGGGCGGACGCGATTCACCCTGCGTTTCAGCCGCTTCAGCACCTCGACGTAAAACTTTCCGGTTACGGTTGTCCTCTGCGGAACGAACTCATAATGGACCAATCCCCGGCAATCAAAAAGACAATCAGCATTATCTTGATCTTTGACCTGGACATCCTGGCCTCCTTGGGGCGAGGGGAGTTCGACGTGTGCCATTCCGCACTTTGCCTCTTCGTCTCCGGATCGTATTCAAAGACCCAACTTTCGTCCCCGGTAATGACGTCATCAAGGAAAGCGGGATTGTCTTCGCAGATGACCAAAAAGTTCTTGGCAGGTTTCGACGCGCCTCGCTTTTTGATCGTCCGTTAGCACTTTTGGCACGAGCTTCGCGCACACCTTCCTCATTCCTAAACACTCCGACACAATTTCGTGAACAATTAATTAATGTTTCGGAAATTAAACGGACACTTAGACGACGGTCAGTGTTCAACAAGTCACGCACACGTTTCACATAGTCGTCGGAACTGCAGGTTGATGGCCGTCCAGCGCGGTTCTCGTCGTTGACATCTTCCCGACCTTCTGCGAAGGCCTTGTGCCACCGGAAAATTTGCCTGTCCGAAAGACAATCGACGCCGAAAGCCTTCTTCAACATTGGAATGGTTTCCGCAGCACTCTTCTCCAGTTTCACACAAAACTTGATCGCCATCCGTTGCTCAAGCGAACGTTGCAGTTTTTCTTGCACCGGGTCACTGTAACGACTCTCAAAGAACGAGTGATGCGACCGCTACAACGACCGGTAGCCAACTGACGGTTGTTGGATCTTGTTGCCAGATCCCCCCACCACACCCCCAACACGTAAAGCGCGGGCTGGCGCGTACAGTCTCGGGAAATAAATTCACTGACATTACTTTCCGGACAAACCCTGTATAACATGCATAATGCGTTTCTTTACATTTAATGAAATATTTTTGAATCAGTGTTTACAAAGGTGGTAAGTTATAGGTTACAAAATTTTTGAGCAATTCGCGTTAGTAGTAGTTTAGCGAATCGGGCCATCTATCCCGTACAAAAAGAACAGATGGCCAAAAATAATAATAAATAATAAAAATAATAATGCCGCAGGTTTCTCTGCATATTTTACAAATATTTGTAGTGTATTAATAGCTGAACTTTGTTCTAGCTATGTCTACTCGGTATAGAAGACACAGTCCACCGAATTTTTAACAAAAAAGGGACAACAACCTAAAGAAATATTTTTTAAATAAATCTATGCGAAAACAAATAACTAAAAAATCTCCATATATGATTGTAGATGCAAGTTTTTCTGAAGATACCGAATGTTGGGAGAATTATTATGCCACAATGAGTAAGGTTGATTGGTTGAAATCTTTGAACTGTAACAAGTGGCTGCACGAGATTTATAAAATGTACGGAGACAACTGCAACTTAGGTATGTGTAACAAATCTTAACCGCACTAAAAAACAATTATGCCTTCAAAAATGTGTTTTGTTGAAAACAACTTTTGTTAAAAAAGTTGCTTTTCAACTTACATGTGGTGATCTCGATCCTTTCTGTCTCATGTTTTCCTATTATTATAAAAAGTCTATTTCTTGGGTTTTTTTTCGATAGGGCGATTCTCCCGGATGGGGCATCTATCCCAAATCAAAGGAGCAACTCTCCCAGACTACCGGGAGAGATGGCCAAAAAGTTTATTTTTGTTTTGATTCTGTAATAAAAAAAAAAGAACATTAGATTTAGGTTTTCCAGTAAATGTATTACTATTTATTAGTATACGTGTTTTACTTTTAAAACAATAACGTGCGCTTTTTACCAAACTTTTTTGTTAAGTGGAGCAACTCTCCCCGATTTACCTTAATCGTATTCGATCAAAATCCTCAGCAATTGAAACTTCCCGATTTCACATTATGAAAAGGACAGGACTGAACGACAGGTTCGCAGTTTGGTCGACCTTGGCCTTGAAAAGCCCGGAAGACTAGCCCGGAAAAGATTGTAAATAAATGTAAAGATAAAAAAATAGTAATACATCACACCTTACGACAGCCCTATCGGCACCAAAATTGAGTTTTTTTCCTGTGGGTAATAGTGACATTGTTCTTACTCCACATCAGTGGCATTTTTAAACGAGATTTCCTCTAATCCAGGGCTCTCCAACTAGTCCAATCAACGAGCGAAAGCCCCCATGTAAATTGGTCACTAATTGTTATCAGCAAACAAAAAATATGGTCGTATAGAGAAAAAAATTCTAAGAAGATAGCGTTTTTTGCGACTCGAGTTTTAATGGCGAACATAACCAAAAAAATTCGCAAAAGTCAAAAAAACGTTTTTTTGCAAATAAAAAAAAGCTTCAAGTCCTACACAAGAAAGTTAAATTAGAAAGTTGTGGGTCTTAAATGCGGGTCGAATGAGATATGAATGAAAAAAATCGGTTCATAAACATTTGAGAAAAACTTAAAAAAACGTCAAAATTCGCGTTGTCGTATTTTTGCTGTATAAATTCCAATAGTGTTTGAACAGACTTCTTGTTAACTAGAAATACAGCCCAAGACAAGCGGAAAATGACCCTTTTTCAGAAATTCAAAAAAAGTGTTCTTTTTTTCGAGATGATTTAAAAAAAAAAAGACGTTTTCAAAAATCAGATTTTACAGAAGCAAAAATGATCGTACAGAAACGATCGTGGCATCTCATTTTATTCGCGAACACCTGTACTTTCATGTTATTAAAAAACCAAATCGATTTTATTTAATTTTGGCATAAATGCGTTGTAAAATTGTATCATTTTTTTCGACCCGGTTTGTTTCGAATAACTTTTTTTAATTTTGGTTTTACATTTTTGGCCGTTGCATATTTGAAAATTGCCATTCAAAACACGCATTAAAAAAAATGAAGGTCCTACCTCAGGGAGCCGAAATAATTTTTTTTTATTCCTGACAGCGGTGTATACGTCCGATTGACTTCATTTTTACACGAAATAGATCTCAAAGACTTTTACTCTCTTAAAAAAAAATAGTTCAAATCATTTCGCATAAATTAAGTTGACATAATTATTTGCGAAAGAACAGCGTTGGGTGCGGCACGCGCTAACCAACACACGGCAACAGAGTGGACGGACACTCCGCTTGGGCGCATCGAAAACTAAACACGATTTTAATCGATCGCGCTCGCAAAATTATCATTTCCTCAGCTTAAAAAAATTATCTCGGCTCCCTGAGCTGGCTCACTATACATTGTACTTCCTACTTCAGTAAACTGTTAGTTCGTGACGTTCTTAGAAAGTTAGTTTGGAAATATTTAAAAAAAAATCATAGATATAAATTTATTAGTTAGCATTAAAATAAGGCGTTTAAAATTGCTGGAAAAAATAATTATCCGGCAATGCTTCGCTGGCAACGCTTCGCTGCCGGCGAAGAGCCGGCAACGCTTCCCTCTTTCATTCAGCCAGTGATCCATCCACTATATATGCGTTAGCTCTTTATGTGGTCCATTGTGTCGTAAAATGTTTTACGACGTCGTTAAAATGATTTACGACATTGGGAATTCTTACTTGTTTCCGCCAGTGACGTGTATTTCAGCTAGGTTTATTAAAACAGGCAATTTTTTCAGATTGTCTGGCTAAATGAGCATTATTTACAGAAAATTATATTACAAATATTAAGTTTTGTATGCAGGCTAATTTTAATCTCCTATATTGATTTGAATGAAAAAAAATTATTTCACAATTTTCAGATTTATAAAAGATTGTTGATTGATTGATTTTCAAATTTTACAAAAGATAACGCGCCATCAATGGAATTAAAAATATACGTCTTCACATTGAGTTTAGAAATACTATACCTATGTACGTACATACATATGTATGTGTGTAAGTCCTACTTTTATAAGTCTACTCTAAGCTTCGACATGAGCGCTATTTCTATATCTCTCGTTCATAGGCAGATTCGATGACGTTTTTTTTTTTGGATGTTCTTTATAACATATTTATATAACAACTATGCATTAATGCGCAAAATAGTTATTTATGCAACGAATGCAAAAATCACACAAGCAGTGATGGATTTACGCCTAGCCCCGTGAGGCCCGGGCCTAGGGCGGCATAATTTGAGGGGCGGCAATCCATTTTAAAAATTGGTTCAGATTAGTTTTTATAAAAAAAATTCTATAGAATATATTATAATTCAATTTTTTTAATTTACTTTTCAATCTGTGGGTAAGATGTTAATTTTTTAATAGATCAATTATAGTCTTTATAGAGTAATGTTCTTTACTTTTTGTATCTTTACTTTTCGTTCCTTTAGTGAGATTAATCTTACGGGTATAAAGCGTTTTGAAATTACTAAATCTGAATAACTTCTCAATTTGTTTTCAGTGTGAAATAGAAATACGGTAGATTTGCATGTATTAAATATCATTTTGGTATTCATTCAAGTCAGAACATTTTTTGTTTATAAAAATAATTTTTCATTAAAAATAAATCCCAGCTTTTTTCATATTCAATTTATCAGTTTACTATAATTATTAGATATGTACTTAATAACGGTTAAATTGTTGAAAGGTTTCTAGAATTTCTACCAAATATCGGCCATAAAGCAAAGATATTGAAAAAGCTTTGTTAAAATCTCTGGAAAATAATGGTTTGGACATAATGAACTGTCATGGTCAACTTATGATTGCTTGCATTAGCAAGCAATATGTCAGGTATATATTCAGGCCTTCAGACACGAATCAAAACAATTAATCATTTAGCAGATTACGTTCCTTGTGCTGCCCACTCTTTAAATCTAGTAGGATCATGTGCAGTTGAATCCGTAACAGAAGCAGTTGATTTTTGTCTCCTTTGCAAGAACTATATAATATCTTTACTATATCTACACATCGTTGGGAAAATTTGGTGCAGCGTACAAATTTAAGAGTTAAGAGTCTTTCTCAAACTCCTTGGTCTGCTTGACATGATGCATGTTACGCGTTAGAAAAAGAGTGGTCTGCAATAATTGATGCACTGGAATCCATTGCCGAAAGCAGATATGAGAAACCGACTACGCGATCTGAAGCTACGGGCGAAAATTACAGCATTTAGAAACAGCAATTCTAGTTTTGGAATGTAATTTTAGATCGTTTTAATGCTGCTAGTAAGAAGCTTCAAGAATCTCAAGCTGATTTATCACCCGTTGTGCAGATCTATAGTTCTCTGGCTTTATTTCTTCATGACATGAGAGACAGACAATTTTCTGAATATGAAGAAAAAGCCAAAGCGCAATCTGGAGTTCAAGATTATTATCGTTATGATACTCGTCGCAAAAAAAAAAGAAAAATTCAGCCAGATGAGTCACGGGTAAATGAAAGAACACCTTTTTCCGAACAAGAAAATTTCCGCACAAATGTTTATTACCCTATTTTAGACACTCTGAGTGTACAATTGGCCGGGCGTATAAGTGCATATGAAAAGCTTTACCAAAATATCAATTTTTTCGATAATTTATCTGAAATAGATACGAAATAAATTGAAAAATCTTGCAAATAAACTAATTAATTAGTATCCTGACGATTTGGAAGAGACATTAGGGAATTAATGTATTTATTTACATCGTCAACTGAAAGATTCCTTATCAAATACGGAAGATGTACGCTCTGCAGAAAAGATATGCAATGTATTGCATTCACGGAGTCTTCGAGATGTTTACCCAAATGTGGACATTGCTCTACGTATTTTTTGAGTATTCCGGCTATAAATTGTTCAGGAGAAAGATCTTTTTCCACTCTGAAAAGGGTAAAATCCTATTTACTCGCAAGTCTTCTTGGGTAAAACAACATAAGCGTTACGCTCCCTGATGGTCGCTCAACAAACTAATTACTGGGACACCGTTTATTCAAACGTCCGTTTGAATGCCATTGTATTTTGAAAATTTTTCTTTTATATTTGTGTTGTATTCATAACAAAATTGTATTAGCGTTAACGTTATTTTGTGAGTATTAAAATTAGAATGAATCACTATTGTTGTGTACCTCGCTGTTCGTCCTGGATTAAGAGGGATCCTCAATTAACTTTTCAAATATTTCCTGAACAAGGAAAGCATCAAGTTTCCCGTATAAATAAATTTTGTCAAAAGGAACGTATAGACAGGCGCAAGGCTTGGATATTAAAACTGAGGATAGGAAAGCCCGTTAGTAAATGTATGAGTCTGTTCTCTTCATTTTGCTGAGGAGGATTGCTTTTATCGATGTAAGTTAGTATTTTAAGTAATTGAAGTTAATGTAAAGATATTTATAATTATTATTGTCTGTTTCAGCTAAGGATTCAAAAAAGCGGAAGCTACTGAAAAACTACAGTACCTTCAAATTCATGAAGCCATGAATGGCCTACATTCAGAACACTGTGAAATTACACTGCCATCTAACTAACAAAATTCTTAATATTTCAAGATATTCAATCTAATGTGTGTCATTCTACTTAAAAATGTTTTCAATTAAAATATAAAACAATTTTGAAAAAAAAAACACATGCATATCTTGAAGTATTTGTTAAAACTTTTCAAAATAAACCGATCCAACTTAAAAATGTATCTTCCATAGGTATCTTCTATCAGTCTAAAAATCAAATGAAAACCACTACAATTATGCCAGCAACTTGTGAATAGTAAAACTTGATCACAAAAAGTGTTTTTAGGCAGAAAATAATCAAATACTACATATAAATAATAAATTAAAGCGGCAACTTGAATATAAAACACATTAAAAGCAATGTAAAAACAAACGGCTAATGGCCCAATGATTAGTGACTGTCACAATTGTAAAATAAATAATGGCTGTCATATAAGGTGAGAGCTTTGACAATTAAATAAGGTTATAAATTTAAGATCGAACTAGAATCGAACTAACTTTGACGACTTTTTTTTTGAATGGCTCGATACCATATTTTTTATAACCGAAGTTTTTACGTAAAGAATAGGGGTACTTTTAGGGTTTTGTTATATAAAAACTGTGGTGTAGAAAAAATAGTGTGTGCAATTTGTGTGAAAAATACCCTTTATTCATGACTGCAAAAAAATAATCTGCAATAATATTTTTACTGAAAATACATATGTTTAGAAAACTAAATTCAAACTTATGTTTGTGATTGGATATTAATATGACATAAATTTCATACAATTTAAAATAAATTAAAACCCTTTGCGGCATACATTTTTTATATAATCGGTTTCTCATAAAAATTGGTATACAGGGGTTTTCGGGGTCGCTGATTACAAATCTGACCTCAGAATCTAGAAATTCAAAATGGCGGAGCCAAGATGGCGAACAAAAATTTCAAATATCACCGGATTTCAATAAAAAATATTATAGTTTGGTTTTCGGGGTCGCTGATTATGAATCTGACTTCAGATTTTTAAAAATTCAAAATGGCGGATCCAAGATGGCGGACAAAAATTTCAAATATTACGGCTTTCATTGAAAATTGATACACAGAGAAATTAGAGCTCGCTGACTACCAACCTGAAATTAGATTTTAAAAATTGGCTTAAAAGATTTTAAAAATAAATTTTTATTTTTAAAAAAGATTTTAAAAATAAAAATCCAATATGATGACTAAATATTTGAAATACTGCATATACTGAATGCATGAATTTCATCAAAAATTGCATATAGGAAATTTTTTCAAAAACGGTAGCCTAAAATGGAGATGATAACCGCCACGTCCTTGTTCGTATCTCTGGGTTAGGCTGAGAGCGGCTCTCTTTTTACAAGCTTTTATTTAACTTGCAATGTATGTTTGTTTGTTTGTATGTATGTATGTTCGGGTCAAATCTTGCAACTGAATTTTAAAGTAGTTATCCTCAACCGATTGAGATGAAATTTTGCATACACGTTTAGTTTGGATAACAATGCATGGTTAGCTAAGTTATGTCATTCTAAGTTCAAAATGGCGGACTAGTTATTTTTTGCGCACTCCCATGATATGAGTATCAAATAAAAGGGTTTGCTGAGAAGAAATAAGAAAATAAAATGAATTTAAGCCTGGTTCTCATTTCCCCACTACTTAAAAAAATGTTTATTACTTGCAGTTGTCGCGACCATAAAGATTTCTTTATGGTCGCGACACGGAATACAACAGTTTGAATTTGAAATATTTCAGTTTGTCACAAACCATCTAAGTAAATAGACAGTTTGTATTTGCGGAAGTTCTGGAAATACTTCCGTATACGGACTATCGTCAAATTGCTTGAAATTTGGTATACGGATGTTTTTTGGTATGCTGAACACGAATCTGCGTATGAAAATATCCGCAAGTGCCCGAAAGTATCCGTAAGTGCCTCGAAGAGCCGAGAAGTAAGGTTAAAATGTCACGATTACGATTTCTGTGGCGCCGCAAAATAAACGCTAATAAATTCGCTGGAAAACATTCACCCATTCAACATGCAGACAGTGATGGCTTGATATCCCATCCCCGCCTCCAGCAGAAATTAGACTCAGGCGAGGGGAGGAAATTCATCCTGTCCCAAAACCTTTCTAACAATGTGACACGTTTGTAGTACAACTGACTTCTGGCCACTTCTAATATTATAAAACTGTCCTAATGCCGCGATGTTCTTGGTGAATCTGGTCGTCATCACTCCCTCTGCCGATTTGCTATTATCATTATTATAATTTT
Organism: Aromia moschata; assembly: GCA_029963805.1. Classification (NCBI taxonomy): domain Eukaryota; kingdom Metazoa; phylum Arthropoda; class Insecta; order Coleoptera; family Cerambycidae; genus Aromia; species Aromia moschata. The sequence goes on from JAPWTK010000750.1 coordinate 132,437, forward strand.
TTTATTATGATTGTTGTTGTTAATTATTTACTCCAGAACACATAACAACTCTGTATCCTTCTCTATCACATATATTAATACGTGCAGTGCTCTCCGTAGCGCCTTATCTCTTACTCAATTATTCATACTTTAAATCGCGGCAACCCTAGACTCTGCGCACTTTCGCAAAGGCAACCCTATACCATCATATCCGCAATAAAATTAACTACATTTTCATATATAAATCATTAGGAAAAACAATGAGGGTAATTTACTAATATCAGTTCACCTGTTTACACCTGGCAACCCCGTATACGGCGGGAAAAATGGTACCGTAGAACGGTGTTACTTTGCACCTTAATGGGTTACTTTACACCACCATAAAAAATAAATTTAAAGCAAGAAAGGAAAAGATTGACAACTGAAAAAAAATGTTAAAGCTAAAATCTACTAATGAAAGTGGAAAATCCAAATTTAATAATTTTCTATTATATTTAAAATATTTTTCGTAGCGGTGCAAAGTAACCCATTAAGGTGCAAAGTAACCCCGTTTTATGGTCGGCAACCTTACTTTGACGTTTTGTGTGTACATCTTTGGTTTTCGAATGGTACTATTTTTTTTTTAAGAAAAATAATGACCGTAATGACCACAAAAAATTGCATCATGTAATTTTTAATTAAAAATAGCCTTGTGCGGATATGGCGCGGCAACCCTAGCATATTGTATTAATTTATACATTTTATTGTATAAAATATATATTTAATTAGGAAAAAGGATGAGGGGAGGTCGACTTAGGTCTGGATCTTGTACTATAATGAATTTAAACAAATCATTACCAATAGTAAAAAAAATAAAATTTTACAAATTGTGAAGGCGTGAAGCGTGCGTGAAGATAGGTAGTACTTTGAGTGGTTGTAGAAAACAAAAAAATAGGTCCTAGTCCGAAAAAAACCTTTCAGATTTTTTTATATAAAAATTTGGTTATAGAAAAAAATATTGTGTGCAACTTTAGGTATGTAAATGAAAATATGTTTAGAAGACAATTTTTAAGTAAACCCACGTTGACCTTTGTGATTAGGTATGTATTAATATGATATAAATGTCAAAAAAAAAACCTTCTAAATGAGTTAAGAAACATTAGAACAAGAAGGGTTCACCTACGCCACAAAATATTAATATCGGTAATAATACTAAAGACGTATCTTACGAAGTAATAATGTTATTTTACAATATGACAAAACTAAAAGGAATTATGTATGTATCCAGTGGCGGCTGGTGGTAAAGGGCACAGGGGCACGTGCCCAGCCCAAATTTCAATAGAAACTATTTATTACTGTTCCAATAATATCAATTAATAGTATACGACAAACTATTCATATTCTCATTATTATTCCTTTTATACCACAAATAATGATTTTTATCACATATATATGACATACTATCGATCGAGCACTGAGCCACCGTACTCTGAATTCTTAGCATTTCGCGCGCGTGGGCACACAGTTTCCCAGCCCTCGTTTTTAATCGGGCTTTTTCAGTGACTGGTTTATTTTCTTCGGTGAGAAGTGTGTTTTTACTGTTTTTGATTGTGAAACGTTTCAAAATGAATTCGGTGGACTTTTTATTGACTAATAAAGATATTACAATCCGAACGGAAGTTAAACGGTTATGAAGGCCGGTACCCGATTTGATTATTTTCAAAACAGACGTAGGAAAATCGCGAAATTATTCACGAAATTTTAATAGTAGTGTCTACGACAGATTTAAGTGGTTATGTGGGTGTCCTAAAAGAAACAAACTGTTTTGTTTTATTTGTTTAGTGATGGGTGGCAACCGAAGTGCATGGACTCAACAAGGGGTGAGTGATTTGAAACATTTAAATGAACGAGCTAAGAAACATGCTAGCTACAATGAAAAACATTTACATAACATCTTAGATTTTAGTGTGATGGGAAAGATAGACATAAGGCAACAGCTTGATAGTGCTTATCGTGAAAATATAAGACATCACAATGTGGATAAAAACATACATATTTTAAACCAAATAATTAATTGTATTAAATTTTTGTTAACAAGAAGGACAGGCGAGCTGATTTCCTCTACAAATAACGGTAAGATACCTGTATCAATGTTTTTTCACATGTTGCGGCCCATTATTTTAATATATTTATGCCCTCAATATTCGTGATTAAATATTATTTCAAAAAGCTACCAAAAAAAAGTGTCAGTAAAACGCATGACCTTGAAAATTTTAAAAATTTTCGCCTGCGGCGCCATTGGTAGCTAATGAGTAATCCTACTGACACACCCTGTGCCCACCCATGTAACACCGACGAGCCGCCACTATATGTATCAAATAAGAGCCATCCAAAAAAAACCTCATCAAATCTGGCTATGAACGGGAGAGATGGAAATAACGGTTATGTCGAAGCTCAAAGGGAAATTTTGCTGTCGTTAAACTTTTGACAAGTGGCTGTCAAACATTTGACAATTGTAAAATAAATAATGGCTATCATATAATGTAACAACCTTGACAATTAAATAAGCCAACTTTGATGACGTTTTTTCTTTGACGGTTCGTTACTTTAGTTGTGTATTTCTGTAAGAAGTGCCCAATCTTTACATGAAGGTGTAGTTGCCTTTTTCTTTAAGCACTAATGTGCAAAGATAATTTTTTAAGCAATAGTGCGGAAAGACAAAATAATTGTAGAAACTGTGAAGCTTGTGTGTAGGTAGTACTTTAAGACGGGTTGTAGAAAATAGTTATATATGCAACAAATTTAATATGTAAAGTGACCTTTTTTTTGACAAATGTGAAATCACACTAGTCAAACAGGAACTTACATACGAGGTGCGTAAATAACTACTTTTTTACAAGCTTTTATTTAACTTGCAATGTTTGTTTGTTTGTATGTATGTATGTTCGGGTCAAATCTTGCAACTGAATTTTAAAATAGTTATCCTCAACCGATTGAGATGAAATTTTGCATACACGTTTAGTTTGGATGACAATGCATGGTTAGCTAAGTTATGTCATTCTAAATTCAAAATGGCGGACGGTCTAAGATGGCGGAATAGTTATTTTTGCGCACTCCCATGATATGGGTATCAAATGAAAGGGTTTGCTGAGAAGAAACAAGAAAATAAAATGAATTTTCTTTAAATCCAATATGGCGCACCGCCTAAGATGGCGGATTAGTTATTTTTTGCGCACACCCATGATATGGGTATCAAATGAAAGGGTTTGCTGAGAAGAAACAAGAAAATAAAAATGAATTTTCTCTAAATCCAATATGGCGGACCGCCTAAGATGGCGTACTAGTTATTTTTTGTGCACTCCCATGATATGGGTATCAAATGAAAGGGTTTGCTGAGAAGAAATAAGAAAATAAAATGAATTTAAACTAAATCCGATATGGCGGACCGCCCAAGATGGGGAACTAGTTATTTTTTGCGCACTCCCATGATGTGGGTATCAAATGAAAGGGTTTGCTGAGAAGAAATAAGAAAATAAAATGTATTTACTCTAAATCCAATATGGCGCACTAGTTATTTTTTGCGCACTCCCATGTTATGGGTGCCAAATGAAAGGGTTTGCTGAGAACACGAAATAAATAGTAAAATGGCCATTCTAAATCCAATATGGCGGACTAGTTATTTTTTGTGTACTCCCATGATATAGGTATCAAATGAAAGGGTTTGCTGAGAATACGAAAAATAAAATGACCACTCTAAATCCAATATGGCGGACCGCCCAAGATGACGGACCAGTTATTTTTAAGCACTCCCATAATGTGGGTATCAAATGAAAGGGTTTGCTAAGAAGAATACGAATAAACTGACGTCTGCGTTCAACCCTTCGAGGAGATGGTGTACTACCGTCCGGCTAAACAGTAAGACTTAGCGGGGTCGTGTCTTAACTAATATCAACCTATACCTTAGGCAAATTCTGGCGGCGGTGAAAAAAATTGCCACCATACCAATTTTAAAGAGTTATAACTTGGTATAGGTTAGGGATAGAATGAACAGGTTGAGAAACATTTAGATACAAAAAACACGAACTATAACTAAAAAATAAAAAATAAATTAATAAAAAAAAATTAAAAACAGGCTTATATTTAAATGCTCTAAAAAAGAAGAAAATAAACTTTAAATTGAATCAAACCCATCAATTTATTACATTACACAATTTATATGATATAAAAGCTTGTCACGAGATTTACTTGTGTAGATAAACAAGAATGTAATAATTATGTAACTTGATCTTGACATAAGAAAATCTAAGAAAAAAAGTATGTATTTTATTATAAATTAGGTAAATACATCTACACAAGTAAATCTCGTGACAAGCTTTTATATCATATAAATTGTGTAATGTAATAAATTGATGGGTTTGATTCAATTTAAAGTTTATTTTCTTCTTTTTTAGAGCATTTAAATAAAAGCTTGTTTTTAATTTTTTTTTTATTATTAATTTATTATGCACTAGTGCGAAAAAAAATGTAGAAACTACCAAGCATGCGTATACCTATGTAGTACTTTAAGAACGGTTGTAGAAAAAATATTTTACGCACTAGTACGTAAAGAAAATGTAAGTTGTGTTTATTTCTTTATACAGTGTCCCATTAATAAGAGGTCATAGTGAAATTACAAATTCTTTGAAAAAAAGAATTAAACTACTTCTTGGGAAAAAAATTAAACGATTTAACCAAACTTACCGTCATCCAAAAGTTATTGGTAACCATTGGTGACATCCTGTATGGGTGTCAGTTGTAATTTTATTTTCGATTTCCGTAAATAACTTCTTAAAAAAAATACAATTTACAAGATTTGGTGATTGGGGGTTTTTTGAGAAGAGAAACTTTAATGTGTCAAGTTGTAGAGGGCGCTCTCTGCAGCATTCTAAATACATTAAAAATGGTGTGTTTTTGTCTTAGAATATTTATGTTTTTATTGAAAATATCGATTTTTGTATTTATATTATTATATGTTATATATTATTATATGTTATTATAGGTATATAATGTATTATATATTATTATATTTGTAAATCATTTATAATCAAAAAATTGTTTTTTTAAAGAAGTTATTTAAAATAAAATCATAACTTGGACACATCATAATATTTTTACTCAAAGAATCTGTACCTAGCTGTGTCCCCTTAATAATAGAACATGTATAAACAATTCGGATATAGAAAAAATAGTGTATGCAATCCATGTGTTGACCTTTTCTGACTCATGTGATTGACGAGCGAGCAGTCAACAAAGCGAAGGTGATAAAACTGATAAATTGATAATCACGATTATTTTGAAATCGCGGACTTATCGAATAAACGTGGAGATTTTGCTCAATAAATGTAAAAATGTCTCATTGTATTTGGCACATCATTTTCGAGTTAAATCGATTTGAAAATTTCCCTACGGCACTTAAAAATATATTTTAACAGATTAACTTTCATACCTATATTTTAGAATTTTCTTTATTGACCTATAACAAAAGCAGACACTATTTTAAAAATGGCATAAACGAGGATCTAATCTTCAAGAACACCCACTTGATAGAGCGCAGTTCCTAAGAAGCATTTTAAAATAAGAACTTTAAATTAAGGTTTTCCTCATTGCACTTGATCTGTGAGAAATGCTTAATATACCTAGGTAGATTTTTTTTTTAAATTACTTCATAAGAGCCCTCGTACACCCCAGCAAAGCGATGCTCCTAAAGATGTGCTCAAAAAGGCCACCGCAAAAAATTTTTTAGTCGTTTTTCAAATGTTTTGTAAATTAAAATCGCTTAACATCACTACATAATTTGGTTTTAATATTGATACCCATTTGATGAAAGAAAATATAACATATCTGACAGTTAATCTATTGATGCAGTTCATGACATTTTCGAACTGATTTTACTCGAAAACGATGGCTTTTATCCAAATTCAACAATAGTATCTTTTTCTGTGCAAAATCTCTAGAATTTTACAATACCTTGTTAGAAATACGAGTAGTAAGAAATTACACCATACAAACTAAGAACTGACCACAAATATGTTGAAGCCAAATTCACCCCCCACCCCCTCGCGCTTAACACCTCCAATAAATTTCGAAATAATTTTGATTCGTAAGTTTTCAAGATATTTAAGAAAAACCATAATCTTCTTCAGGAGCACCCTTTGACAGGGTGCAATTCCCTTAGGATACAACTTACAAAACAGAAATAGTTTTCGTCATAATTTCACTCGCTATACAAATGTTTACCACGAGTTTTAGAAACACCTTGTACAACTGTAATAATTCTCCGATTTCAATGAGATTTTGTATATTATATTTTTTTATCACAATGACAGTTATTAAACGATTTTTATTTATTGATGTGTGTATTTAGATCCTCTGCCGTACAACGCCGTAACAAAACCTGAAAATAATTATTAATAAAAAAAGGGGAAAACAAATACAAAAAGAAATAGGTATATTAAAAAATTTATTTGAAATATGTATACGATGATTTTGTTATATACAAGAATAAAATTAGTACTCAGCTCCTAAAACGGAGCAATCAATCATTTTGTTATCATTAGGTATGTACAGTTACGCCCCTGAATATTTAAGCCTGAAGTAACACAACAGTCACAGAACAACAATTACTTAAATGTAAAAAACAGAAGTACGTTATGACAATTTATGAATCAAACAGGCTGTCGCTACCTGAGTCCAGGTAGGTATAAAATGGAATGTATTTATTCATATTGAAATCGCCGGCCTATTCAGGCCTCGGCAGGACTTAAAAATTCAGGGTTTAGTCACCCCTCCACACATACATTTTTTTTACAAAAATACAATTGATTAACATCTCACTATCACATGATCTGGTATTTTAAATACCTTCACGAATCAACTAAAATCTTCTTTGCAAATGTACGAAAAAAAAAAAAAATAATTATTGTATCACATAACATAGCACACTTAATTTTGATAACGGTTAAAAGATTTGCAAAGAAAATGGTACTGTTCGTTGTCTAATAAAGGAGATCGTAGACACAAGCGTCTTTCACAACACGCGACTCCTGAAACAGTTTCTGTTGGAAGTTGGGGTCAGCCTCGGCAGGCGGCGGCATTTCCTAAATAAAATAGCGGCTAAGACGTATGGGTATTATACGGTCATGGCGAGAAAGGGCCGCTGCTGCAGGCTGTCGCCGGCGTCTTTCGCTTGCGCCGAACATAAATCCGGCGTGGACACTGACCTGTTGAGTTTACCGTCTCCCATGCTAAAACTGAATATGGACACCAGTGACGTTATTCGATCGATTTCCATCGCGGAACCCACGCTCGATTCTTGATTTTTCTCCGCTGCAGCGTCGACCTCTTTGCTTACTACGTCAGACAAAATCGTGGCATCATCCAGGAAAACCGAATCATCGCTGACGTCAACCTCCTCGTCGTGTTTACTCCTCTTCGGCAGTATGGACTGGACGGCTTCTTCGGTTTCCCACTCGGCCACCGCTCGGCGCCGCTTTAGCGAGGGCGAATTGCTTCTTTCGCGCAACACGTTAGAACTTTTGTCCAAGTCTAGATAAGTCAGTTCGGATGAATGATAAGGAGGATGGTTCTCCTTATCTTGATTTTCCGCGCACTTTACACAAGTAGGTTGCAAAAATTCCTGCAAACTATCACTATTCGAAGATTCGTGCAAGTCGTCGGGAAGACCGGTGGTCTCTAGTCCGGCCTCTTCGGCGGTCAATCCAACTAAATTCTCCTCTGGGACAGGCCTAACCTGGGCAGGTGCGGGAGGCTGATAGTGTACCATATTGTAAGCTTCCTCCATAAAAATGTACCGCGCTTTTTGTAGCACAGTGGCAACAAGTAGATTTTTGTGTAAACTAACGCCGCCACGATGCGACCTACTTTGCGCAATTTTCGTCAGAGATATTCCAATTAACCTCTGCGCCTCACTTGCCATGATTCACCGCGTTCGATTTACTATTTATTCAACTGAGTCACAATTCGTTAGAAACGCACACGCGCCACGGCAATCTCCTCACAACCTTTCACGACAAACTTTCGACTAAAATGCAGGGAAATGCGTGTTCACATATACTTATAGCTTTATTTGATGACGTCACAACCTACTTTCAACGTGTCGTTCACCAATCAGATACGTCCTTGTCGAGTACAGCCGCGAATATTCGGGGTGATCCGAGCATCAGTGAGCGATAGCAACAGGGTTCTTTGAGCTCATTATCCTTACATATTTGCCTTATTTATAACCTTTATACACAACTACGGTAATGCCTATTAAAAGCGGAAGTTGATTCAGAAAAAATACATCTTGCGTACGCAAGCATACGAGATTTCTTTGTTTGATACAATTTAACATATTGCATATTGGTATTATTTGTGGCACCATTTTATTTTAAAACAGATGTAAATACTCGCGTACCTGTTACAACTTAATTGTCGTAAATCTACCAAAGCCTTCTAAACATTATATTTATGGTAAACGTAGGATGTATAAATTTACGAAATGAGGCTTTTAAAACTTTTTGTATTTCACTGTTTTAGACCTAAAGAAATTGCAATTATCACATTCTACATACATACATACATATATCGTTCATTCCGATAAAAAGGGTTGTCTACATCTCAAAAAAATCAAATTTTCAGTTTCTTTCATATTACCCCTAAAGATATCTAGTTCCTAAAAAAAGTCAGGTGTAAATTTCGACTTTTGAGCAAAAAAATGGCAGCAAGGTGGTATGTGCAATATTTTCAGAATATTCCCAAGAATACTTCATTTTGTAAGGAGCGAAGCAGTGAGAATTTGTGTCTAAAAAGTCACATTTGGATTTCGTTAAAGTTAAGGTTCAATATTTCAAATGTTTGTCTGTGATATTTTTATGATCGACTATAATAATAAACAATTGCAACATTATTTTTCATTTTTTTGCTAGCCCAAATACAAAGTAAGGTACTTGTAACGCCCAAATCCTATTCTAATTTTATTTCACAAAGGTTACATCTTTTCCTGTGCAGTTTATCCCTTTTTTGTATAATCTATTTTATTGAAATACCAAAAGTGAACATTGAGTAAGCCTAAAAATTGTAATCCAGGCCCTTAGTAAGAAGTTAGAAAAAAATAATCATCGTTACAATACTCAAACAAGATTTATCTTTTAGTTCGAATTAATGTATTCTTTATTCTGAAAAAAAAATCAGTAATTTTAAAAATAAAATACACCTATGAACAAGCATGTTTCAGTGTTGATAATAAATAGAAATTATGAATTTGAGTTGATTTATAACTAAATAGCAAGCAATTATCTACTAAAGAAAATTAAATTGCTTCTCCTGTAAAAAGATCATTTTTGAGTTGTAACAGTTTTCTTCCAAATGAACGATACATTTTTTTTCATTTGTGGGCTTATTGCAAAATCCGTTAAGTCAAAAAAAAGTAATTGTCGAGATATCTAACTTACATATTTTTTGGAAAGGAAAAATCTGTTTTTTTTTTCATCAAACCATTTTGTTTAAGAAAAACTAAAAAGCTCATTTAAAGGGCAATACAAATTGCGTTAGCGGACCATACATTTACAGTTTTACAGACGGACTTTGGGTGGCAGGTTTGGTCTGTCAGTTTTAACCTGTGACGGGCCATTACTTTCATTACCCACTAACATGAAGGAAAGTTTATCGGTTTAACTCGTTTATTAAGTCCGTGAAGAGCCACTTTAACTAACATTTTATGTTAATTGCCACAAATTTCTTTCGACTTTCGACAAATCGACAGTCTTACGTTATATTTTATAAGAACCATAGTCCCTAGTAAATAACTAATCATAACTACCATCTTAAAACAATTTTTTTAATAGTATAGTATGTATTAATTGGATTATGAGTAGCACAAAAAGAAAGGCGATACTCTGTTTATCAAGTTTCACAAAGTTGTTTAAATTTTTGTTTTACGTTTTGTTGCAAAAATTGATCAGCTTCTCGTATGCTTTACTTCCTAAATTTTTGTTAACATATTCATCCAATTTTATTTTCGGAGACACGGAAAACTTTTCGTATTTTATAAAATCCGTTAAAAATTCTTTAGACAAAGATTTCATGTTTTGATCTGTCATTTTGTGTTGTTGTTTGTAGTAGAGCCAACTATCCAAAACACACCTTCAAATACAACAGTCAAAGACTGCTGAAAAAACTTGTTACTTTATGCCAAACACGGACAAGGCCGCTCGCAAGGTTTATCTGTAGGGAGATGTACCCACTACAATCCACAGACTGCCAGTCTTACTTAAGGGTACAGCCTAGCGCAGTCAAAGACGTTCAATTAGAATGTAAGTGTATTGGCCGCTATTGGAATTATTCTTATTATTCTACTAATTTTTGGCTTCATAGTTCAGATATCTCTAGTTTGGTCAAATATAGACTTAACGGGTTTTTGCAGTAAGCCCACGAATGTAGCTATTAGAACAACATTAAAATAGATAGCTGTTAAATATTTTCAAAAATAAATTTTCAAGGCTCATTATACCCTACATAAATGCCATTATATTAATAAAACTGTCCATTTTACAATATTGTAAGAAGTCGTACCTACTAAGTTCACATAATATAGGTACATATCTACAATTTACATACATACATACATAAAATATACATATGTATGTAGATTCATTATACTTTTATGTTACTTTATTATAGGTACGTTGGTACTGTGATATATACATTTTCCCGAAATGTGAAATAACTAACTTTATATTAATAACTAATAACAATGTCATACCTTAAGTAATTTACTATTATTGGGCATGTAATAATATTTATCACACATTTATGTAGGTACATAGAGCCATCCAAAAAAAAAGTCATCAAACCTGGCTATGAACAAGAAAGATGGAAATAACGTTCATGTTGAAGGTTTTCGGTTATGTCAAACTTTTGACAAGTGACTGTCACTATTATAAATCAAATAATGGCTCTCACGTAATGTGACAGCCTTCACAATTAAATAAGGCAACAATTAAATTTAAAATTGTTTTTTTGCTCGGCCAACTCTGATGACGTTTTTTTTTTTTTTTGGATGGCTTGATATTATGTACCTATTGCTAGCAAACATTTTATATGTACATATTACTGGATTTTGTAGCTAAAATATAGGTACATGCATACATTTATATTCCTAAATCATGTAAAAAAATTCTGACTCTAGACTTCTTAATACCTAAAATATGCTCATCGGTGTACAGTTCAGATTACAGTGACACATAAAACTGTTGCAGCAATGTAATATAAGATTTTAACTTAATAATATTTAGAAATATTAATATGTCAAATAATCTGTACTACAATATTTATTTGCATAATTAGTGCAGAAGTTTTTTTTTTGTTACAGGATGCAATCGGTTACGTGCAACAAATACACTTTTTGCCCATGTTGCACACATTTTTACACTTTTTCTAGGACTGTTTTCAGTAGTGTTCTTAATAAATTTTATGTCATGCCAATCTTTACAGTCTAAAAGAAACTGCTGCAGTTTCATTTTCTGTCAATATATGTATCAAGAGGAACACAATTAATTTCTTTCCCACGAAGTATCAGAACTAAACATTTTCAACAGTTTTACAATACGGTATGTGTACAACAACATCGACCAGTTATAGAAAAAGACAAATAGAAGTGAAATGATACATGGGTAGCAACAGCATATACATTGAAGGTAGTGAGGGAATAAGACTGACCCTCTCAATATCTACGGTAGCCATTAGAACGAGAAGTATTGAATTTGTTTTTTTTTTCACAACCGGCCGATGTTTGGTGTACACATAGTGTATATTCAGATATTCAATTGTTACTGTCCATAGTGAACTACTTTAAATTAGTCTTAGTAAAAATTGACTTCAACTGACCAAAAGTAGGGTAAAAAATCGTAATTAAATAATACATAGTATGTCTTTGTAATACCAATAACACTTTACAGAATATTTAATAGTATGATTACAAGTATGTTCTTGCATCCAAATTACCAAAAAATATGTTACAATTTAATGTTGAGAATATTTGATACTGGAACTTGTGTTAAAAGTATCAACTTTTTGTGGGATTTCGGATAAATACATTTGTTTTATTCATTTTACAACTTTATGATGTACATATACAAAGTGAATTATCTAAAGCAAAGAAAGAGTATACTAGTTCCATTTATCCTCTAGCCTCTAATCCATCAACCGATTTAACCTCAAGATCTGCTCCAGATCTCGTTACGTAAGTATTCCAGATCGCAAGATGATGCCTTAGATTTTTGAGTTGTTATCATGTATACAGAAGGCGAACAGATTTATTCACTCAAATTTAAAATCTCAACGTTACAGAATATTTTTAGACATTCTTAATCATTTTCTCGATACACTGTACTACATCGATGTGGACATGGACAGGCAATTCAGTCAATTAAATAGCTAAAAAGAGACATTAGGAAATTTTTTGGTATCATTTATTTAGTGTCTACTTGTAGTTTGCTTCTGGTACAAAAAAAATGTAATTTTTACGTGCATTCAATATATCAATAATGTACATAAATAGTACAAAAACTCGGTATAGCCTAAGTTATGTATTGAACATATGTTTGTCAATAAATAAATAGTGAGTAAATAATAAAAATAATAAATAAAAATACAATTAAGTACCCATTATAATAGTAATAGATACTTAAAATGGCGTCTACAACTAATGTATAGGTACAACTAATAACTTAGTTGTAGCATGTGTTTGTTTGTTACATAATTTATAGATATTTTGAGTATCCTTATAAACAAATTGTCATAACATAGCCTGTGCATACAAAATTCCAAAAACTGTTTAAAAATTTTTGGAAAATTTGGTAGTAATGCAGATTTTCCACCTACCATGTAATATTTCCGAATAAATCCAATTTTAAAAAGAAAAATTAAGTAAGTTACACAATAAGTATTGCTAAACATGGTTTATAACCTTGTGGTCATATCAAATGAACAACTCCTACATTATTTTCAATGTATTCTCTCTTTCATACTGTTCATACGTTCATTTGTCTACTCGCAAATTATCATTTGCAACTTTTTCAGATTTCATCTTTACATTGCATATTTTGCTTTTTGGATTTCCAGTCATCCCAATAAAAAAAGGCTTTCACAGAAAGCAACGTCAATTTTTATCTTCAAATGTCAATAACCTAATATTTTTCTACTCAATTTTCTAATGTAAAAGTATGACAAAATGAATGTTTGTGTATATTGTGACCTATAGCTCAGTGGGTAAAGAGTGGGTAAAAGAGTTATACACAAACTGATATAATGCACATTTGATGGAGATTATTTATCGTTAATTTTTGTAAGTATTCGACATTTGAAGAAGGAATACGTTTTATTTAGAATAAAACCGACTTTTGTCTCTTATCAATTACCTCTAGTAAAAAATATTAGCTATTACCTCTAGTAATAATAGCTATTACCTCTAGTAATAATAGCTATTACCTCTAAAAAAAAATATTTTTTTTATTACTTTTATTTTTTTACATTTTTTTTTTTATTAGGAGCCTTATTTTAGTTGAAACTAAACCTTCTGCATTTTTGTGACACATTTCAGTTGTAATTGACCTATATTCTAATAGGTATACAACCATTAATACACCATACAACCTAATACCACAGCATAAGGAATAAAGCTGTGCTAATACCGTGATTATACGATCCAATAAATCTACTGATTTCTTGATTTTCAGTTTTTTCTCGTGTGTTTAGATATGCTGAAAAATTCATGAAAGTCTTGAAATCGTCGATTTATTGGATCATATAATACTATTATAATCTTCCACGATGATTAAAGAATACCTGATAATATATTGGGTGACAAATATACACCAAATTACAAAAATAATCAGTTGGTACCTAGGCACCTAGGAGCAAAAGTTTTTAATTGAGGGGACATATGCAGTGAGAGTAAAAGGTAAGGAAATGTGCTTGTATTTCTTGAAATATATGTTATTTTAAAAATATGTATTGATAAACAGGTTTTTTGCTATGGCAACCGATGTTACTTTTTTGAATGGCATTTATGATTTACTTTGTATTTTTGGATAGTTTCTCTTCCTGGATATGGGATCATAAAATTATAATAGTTTCATAAGAAAAAAATTTGAGAAAAAAATTACTTTCCCAAAAATCACCCCCTCAGTTCGACTTTGTTAATCCAATAGTTAACAAGTAGGCCATGGAAATAAGTTGATGGCATTTGTGGTTGTCAAGTAGAGGCACCTTTTGCTGTCAGTTATCTGCATTTTATCAGCTTTGTAAATAGTTAGAGATAGAAAAACCCAAAAGTTTTGTAGTTTAATAATTAATAATTACTATTATCGCAGCATTGCTGAACTGAAATTTTAATGATGGTGGGCTACGGTTACAAAATGCCATCAAAAAACTTTACACTTTCCTAAAATACAAAGAAAACTGTACCATAGTTCAAAAAAAGTATCATTCAAAAAAAGTAGCTTCAGTTGCCATAGCAACAAACCTTTTTTATATTAAGAAAAATTGAGTCACCGGTTTATGGCAAAAAATACGTTCAAAAACTTTTATCAAAACGTTATTTTAAAATAAAAAATATTCCAAGAAAAACAAGCAACTTTCCTTACTTTTTACTCTCACTGTAAATATAGAATATGAAGTAACTGAAGATAAGGGTTGATTAATTCGGTCTGTTGTAATGTTGTTTTTATGTGTCCACTAATACGCCAGTCAATAGAGCTCGGAAAGGGGTGAGTTTGTGACACGATTGATACCTGAATCCGACTACGGGATACTTTTAAGTTCAGTCATTAGATGGAAACGTATATGAATTGGTCTAGGAAATAGTTGCACTTTTTTTCCGTCGAGAAAATGTTATTTAATCTATCGCTCGACGTGTTATGGAATATTCAAAATACGATGTAAAAAACTTTATTCGACTATTGTGCAAAAACTATTCATCGGACATAATCCAGTTTTTGCACACTCATTCTTCGTGATATTACCTACATTTTCCCAGATTGACTCTTCTAATGCAAAAATACTCGAATTACGAATTTATTAAGAAAATGTAATTTTTTGCGTTTTTTCCGAGTTTTCTCAGCGAAAAATGTACCCGATTGACTTGATTTTGATTTTCATTTTAAAGGTTTTTGAATTCTCTACAACTTTCCTATTGGATGCGATGTGATTGCTTCCAATAGCTTTTCTTCTATAAGCAAAAAACTGAAAAAAACCATTTTTTTTCACTAATCTGTTATTAAAAAAAAAGTGCAACTATTTCCTAGACCAAGTCATATACATTTTCATCTAAGGACTGAACTTAAAAGTATCCCGTAGTCGGATTTCAGGTATCAATCGTGTCATGTCAAAAAGCTCTATTGACTGGCCTATAAGGAAGTAATGAACTAGAGACTTCATGTGATGTAGAAATGGTTTTTGCTATATCACAGGACGTTTTAAAAGCTAATTACGATAAAAAACTAACAAAACTAAAACAGAAAGCTAAAAACTGCAAGGATGTTTATGTTAATTGCTATTTTAACAGATGAATATTTAATGTATATATAATCGTTTCCTAAAAAATACCAAAATGTCCAAAAAAATGTTATAAATAAAATAAAATGTGTATTAAACATTGTGCGGCTATGGTTGTGTATTGATAAAACGACAGATTTAAAAAACAATCCATTGTAAATATTACAATATGTGTGCTGGACCCTCTTAAACCGACAAGTCCACTGTTATTAGCAAGCAAGAGACTAACTGAGTGTACTGGCGAAACACTTATGCGGGAGGTGCTCGAGACATTACACAAATTTGTCAAGGCAAGTGCTAATGTTTGTGACTGATGATGCTGTGAGAATGCCTGTAGTAGGCCGTTTTCTTCAAGAACACGGATGAAAGAAACATGCTACATGTTACATGTAAAGTACATGCACTACATCTTGTCGCTGAAACTATTAGACAATGTTTTCCAACCGATTCTTACACGTTCGGGAATATGATTGGAGGCAGCTTTTTATTATGCTAAATATTTTGAACAAATAAAAGCTATAATACTAGAGTTCAATCCCAACGAGGCTGCCGCCATTAAGGAAAGTCAGACAAAATTCCAAAACATATACAGTGGATGCCGCGTATAAGACTCACGGATATAAGGTTCAGTCGCCTATAAGACTCAAAATCGCCAAATACAGTCCAGACGTATCCGAATACATTGAAAAAAACTCGGTTATAAGACTCACCACTTCGGATATAAGACTCAGTTTATGAAAAATACATAATTGAAATGATGGAAAGTAACAAAAAAACAAACAAAAAATAAAAAATTTCTTTTAAACCATCTTAAACTTTGAACTGATTATGTATGTTTGTCCGTATGTATTTGAAGTTATCTTTTTTATAAGTAAATAACACACTATTGTGTTGTATTATGTCTATTCACAGGTAAAATAAAGTTTGTGTATTACATACATTCTAAAATCTTGTTTTTCCCCCTTCGCTTATAAGGTTCATCCGCTTATAAGACTCACTTTTTGCCGGTATCAAAGTGAGTCTTATAAGCGGCGTCCACTGTATGTTGAAACGGATTTAAAAACGATTTTCAAATACTATAAATAATGATGTGATGCCATACAAAAAATGCCAGACAGTGTGTTGCCTTTAGTTTCACAACAAATAGTGAATGAAATAAATGAAGTGTTACATGCTATAGATGACGTAAAAAATGAGTGTTTATAAAAAGATCACAAGTGTCCTACAGAAAGACGCCGGTTTCACCAGATTGAAACAAATTTGTGACGGTACATCTTCAGAGCCCTTAAATGCATTCAAAGACTATTTTAAGGATGCAATTATTACATCGGTAGATGTTGAATGGCCATTTTCACAATATGAAAATATTTTTTCATCGCGATGAACATCACTTAAGATGAGAGAGACAACCATTGAAACGTACCTGATGCTGACAAGTTTTTACGGGTTTTATTCAGTTTGTGAGGTTCCAGCTAGTTAACCCTTTCAGGACGGCAATGGTTTTAACGCACCGTGCTGCACAGATGGCAGTGGACGGTGCTGTCCTCTCCCCGCCCCCGCCATTCGTCCGCTTCGAACTACACCGCGCCTTTGTCGGATGCAGACTGCAGGTAGCTCCCGCGTGAACCGTATATTAGTTATTTTTGACAAACTAAACATTTTTATGCATTTGGGGCAAATGTCAATAAAAGAAGCAACCAAGAACACATAGTGGCACATCACATTGGACGCTATTGTAACTGGTTTCACGTCTATTTTTTTTTTTTGGCACAAACCACACAACGTTTTTGGATTATCTTGTTAATAATATTCAACACGCGGATATGTATATTTCCAGTATTTAAGTGCACCTCTTACCGTGCGTAGATATCCGATTCCCGGTTACAGAGCACTAAAAATTTTTGCGGATTCGTCCGTTTCCCGGCGCAAAAGGGTTAAGAGGGTAAGTTTTGCATGAACTATTGAAACAGTTTAACTGCTTTTATTACTTGTTAAATGCTTATTATGAGGGCGATCCTGTGTTGCCAATCATTGCGCCGGGCTCTAGTCATTATTCAATATCAATATCCTTTTAATGTATTTAATTAATTTCTTTGTAATTACTTAATGGGGTTACCCATAAATAAATAAATAAAAAAATTAATAAACAAATTATCATAAGAAAGTGGAAAAAAATTATGCAAATCATAGACCAAATACACACTAAAAACTCAACACAAAAGCATTTAAGCCATGAAATAGTGAAAATTATGTTATAATAAAAATTTTGTGGAATACAGATTTCAGAAAATTTTAAACATTTTAAACATAACCAGAACAAGTAAATTTAATACAATGGCTGCATAGTTTATATAAATATTGCTATTTTTAATTAAACATTTTTAAGGAATTGTATGAACCTAATTAATGAATATTACATGCCTTAGAAATGAGATCCATAAGTTTTAAATTTTAAATTGATTTTGGTAATCCAGTAAATATTGATATTTAGGTACAGTTTAAGTATATTTTACAAGCACTGAAATTGTTCAAAAATGTTCCTTCGTTTTTGACTCAAGATAATTTTCACAACATTAAAGACCTACAAACAAATTTCGGTAATAATTCAAGCTCTAGGGATATTTCTAGTGTTTGCTCACTTACTAATTTAAACTTAGCCGTTATAAAATTGCTACCTTTCGTTGTATGCCATGTAATGTAACTATAAAATCAAATGGAGTGGAAAATCTGCACGAAAATTTTCATAAAATTCAAAAATCGTAATTTTTTGGATATCACCATAAAATTTTAAATTGAAGATCAAGACAATATAGTCAGCATGCTGAACGTAGAATACAAGATATTAAAGACAGATGTGAACCCTTTATTCTTTTATTATGCATATTTTTCTTCTTTAAATTTTCCCTACTGACATTTAGGAGTTTGTAAAATATAAATATTAAACATTTCTAAACCTTCTAGTAGAATTCTACTTAAAAAATCACTAGGTACTTCTAAATAGCAGCCCTGTATTCATAAATATTGTGTATCAATATTTATTTATATACTTGTCTTTCTTCACTATATACTCATAATATAATACTGAAGGCCTAATTCCAATTAAATGGAATTCGTTAAACAAATTATGCCGATTTTTACATAAATAACAAATTAATACTGTGCAATCTGATAAAAGAAAGATTATTAAAAGATATCCAAAAAAAAAACGTAATCAAATCTGACTATGAATGAGTGAGATGGAAATAATGGTAATGTCGAAGCTCAAAAACGAAACTTCAAACTTCTGACAAGTGACTGTCACAATTGTAAAATAAATGACTGTCATATAATGTAACAGCTTTGACAATTAAATAAGGTTATAAATTTGAGATAGAACAAAAATATCTTTTTTTGCTTGGCTGACTGATGACGTTTTTTTTTTATGGCTCGTAAGCATCATCTAATATCTGAAAAATGTAATCTATTTACTTTATCCATTTCTTGGAGTCTCCCAAGGTATCCAAAGAAAATGGCTTATCACTAAAAGGTTCAAAAACAATCTGAAAACATTAAAACATTTAAAAAAAAATATACTTTATGGTAGAGATCGCTTCTATAATTAAAATATCACTTGTGAATCTTAATATCAATCTTTGTTTTTTTTCATCTTTGTCTATACAATGTGTAAAAAAAGAGTATGGGAGAAATTCGACAACTCACAAAATACAGATTTTTGGAAAAAAATCCTTCAGCAAGTCAATTTTGTATTTTGTTCTACGGTTTTGATGCATCAACAGAAAAACGTGGCGGTAAACGTGATTCAGATGTGACACAAACAAATTTTAAGCTGTTCAAGGATTTCAAATGGAATTGTGTATTTTTCAAGGTATTTGTTTTATACCTCATTTTATTTACACAGTGTATTTTGACCTAAAAAAGGCATAATTGTGAATTGAACACTGTTTTATATGCCCTCATTCCCACTGCTTTTTCCTTAGACACTTAATTTACTTTTATTAATCATTATTTTACATCCCTGATCAAACAATAATCATAATTCATCGTGTGACGCATTCTGTCTGCTGTTAAATTTTTCAGGAGGAAAAGCCCAAAAAGAGGACGGAAACCCCTTAACATCCCTCTCTCTTTTAACAAAAGCACTAAACGAAGATATACAGTTTCCAATGAAATGATTAGATTTGCCTAAAATTACTAAATCAACGTGGGGATTCGATTTGCCGTATTTAAAAACGTGTACTTTCATCCTTTTTAATGCTGTTTTTAAATCGTCTAACATGTGATTACTGTCTGAGGCGACAAAAACAAATTTAATGGTACGATCATTATTGTTGTTAACAGAATTATTAATATTCTTAATAATGCGCTTAAGTTGCCTTATTATGGTCTCCTTTGATGGTAGACACATCTCCGGAGTAGCCTTTCCTCTTTCGTTTTGATAGCCCACACACTGAGCAGCTGCAAATAAATTCGGGCTTTCGGGTATGTGTTCACAAGCTCTAACCCAATCGATGCCATTACGTAAATGAATTCCAATAAAGGCACCATTTGGCATATTACTTTTTATAAAGTCATCTGACTCTTCCTCTATTTTATCGGACCATTCCAAATACTTCTGTAGTTCTCTGTTTTCTAATTGTACCGGAAAACTTGCAGGGGCCCCTAAAAATAACAACTAATAAACGTTTAATTCCAAAATTCTGGATTTGAACAACCTGTGAATGCTAATACTGGCCATTTAACGGGTGGATACCGATCTTTCCATTGTTGAGCTATATTATGATGATATACGTCATAATGGAGGGGACTGTAAAATTCAGAATGTACGAAATCTATATCAAAAGTATCCCAAAATGGTCCAAATGGATTTCCTTCTTTGGCATTACAACTTTCACCAGAACCTAGAAACAAGTATTTGATTAGTGGAAATACGAGGTGTGGCTATTAAATAACTGATAGCTGCTGAATAACTGATAGCTGTTACCAGCGCGCTGCGAGTGTGTCACGACAAATTTGAACAGAACTGTGTCTGGTGATACTTTCCCCACCCTGAGCTCGCTGGACAAGCCAGTGGGTCGCTCAGTTTGACTGTAGCAGTCGTTTGAATTAGTCTACGCACCAGTGACGCTTCAAAAAAATGTTAAATGTTCAGATAGAGCATCGGGTTAATCTCAATTTTCTCGTTAAACTGGGGAAAACTTTTACAGAAGCTTATGCAAAGTTAAAAGAATTGTACGGGAATTAATGTTTATCATGCACACAAGTTTTTGGATGGTTTGACAAAGAATGTGTTGGCCAGATTTTGCATGAATCCAACATGCGCAAAGTTTGCACAAAAATGGTGCCAAAACTCCTCAGTCCCGAGCAAAAGGAATCAAAAATGAACATTTGCGCTGACATTCTAGACCACATTGACACTGATCCAGGCTTGTTAGACACGGTGATTACTTGTGATGAATTGTGGTTTTTTACTTCGAAAGTGTGGAAGCAGTTAAAGCAAAAGCGACGGAGGTTCTGAACCAGCTGACAGAAGCAGACTTCCAGCACTGCTTTCAGGAATGGAAAAGTCATATGGAGCGATGTAGAGATCGCCTAGGGCAGTACATTGAAGGCGAAAAAGTTGCTACTGTAATTGGTAACGAATAAAAAAAAATGTTAATAGCCACACCTCGTATAACATATTTATTGCTAAGCTCGAGATTTCATAGCCTAAGAATCCAATAGCTTGTAGAGTGCTTCAGTGAGTGGCGTTTTAAATGTTTTGGAAGAACTATAAATTATGTAAAGCTGAAAATTTGTATCATGGAATTTTCAGGAATTCTCAACTCATATAAAATAATGACAACTTTCTGTCACTTCCGGCTTTAACGGAAGTGAATACTAATTTATTATTAATTCACAGCACAAGTTATTCGAATATCTTGTAAACCATCCATTTTAGAAATGCCACTTTAATAACCATTATTTAACGGTTATTAAAATATTTTTTCCACTTTAATGCCACTTTAATAGCCATTATTAAAGAAATAATAAAAGCAGTTAAAGAAGCAATAAAATTAAGTAAGCATTTTTGTGACTAAAGGCTCTAAAACCTAACTGACAGTTGAATTTGTTAGGCTTTAAAACTTTTCGTAATTCCATTTGATACAATAACGGTATCATCAGTAATATAATATATATTTTCTTTTTAAAGTGTTGTGGGAATCCTTATATGATACAGTTACGGTGTTATCTTTATCGGGATTTTTTTTCAGCTACGATTGTTTCCAAATTCAATTTTTTTTTCGCCCCAATTTTTGTTTAGGCAACCTTATTTTACTTTTCTATTTTATTTTAATTTCTATTACAAATCTTAATAATTATCTTAATTATCTTAATAAGTTATCTCAAAAATTGTAAAATAAAAAACAAAAACAAAAGAATCCCTTAGTTTCCAACAATATTTATGTCTAGTCAATTGTAATTCCATACAGTAATAGTAGGAATTCCAAAAATCTATACAATTTTATGTCTATAAAATTTTATTCCTGCAAAATGTAAAACCCTTCGTGCAAATTCTCTTACATTCTTAACCAATCCATTTCAGAGAACTTTGAACCCACACTTGTATCCCGCAAACTAGCAAGCTTGATTGTGTACAGTCAAAAGCAGTTGATGTTAACCAATATTTGTGAGTCGTTTCAGCGCTCCTTACTACGGCTTATAGCTTATCTTCACATATACACCTGTATGGTTATAACTATGCCGATGGATTGCGACTGAGACAAGTAGTTTAAGTTTCCGGAATGTTATTGTTGACCTGAAGCTGTCTTTCTCTATTTAATTAATTTTACCATATCAATTTGTATTGTTATTATATCATCACATCTTTTGACATTTATATTAAATGTTAACTATTAAAAGAACTGATAAATCATCGATGTCAGTGTCTGAAAATTTAAAACAAAACTACATTGTATTATGTGTAAAATTATTGGACAAGAATTTTTTCTATACAGTTTTATAGAGAGCTTCGCTTAATCTTTTCAGGTAGGTATATGCCAGAAATTTTAGAAACTAAAGATTAACATTCGCTTAAGAATTTCATTAGAAATTTTAAAATGGATTTTGTGCCAAATATAAATCACTAACAAGATGCAACTCTCCTTATACATATGTTGTTTTGTTGACCTTACTTACTTTTGAATATAGTGAAAAAAATTCTGGAAATCAAGCGGCTTTTCAGACTCAAAACAATTTTCACAAAAATGGCAATATTATAAGAAGAAAATATGGTGTATGAAGATTTATTTATTCCTGGCACCGAGTTATCTGAACTATAATTCAGTGGGGTAAGTTCTGTTCCATTCCATTCTATGAAGAATTTGTGTGCCTAGTATAAATATTTTAAGTGTGAATGATATTTAGGTGAAACAAGTAATTTTAATAACTTGGATGCTTCACGACGTGAGCGTTTATCATTTATTAACGTTTGAACTATGAATATTATGTAGCTGAAAATTTGCATTCGGGGTTTTCAGGGATATATTCGCCTAAAATAATGGCGACTCTGTCACTTCTGGATATAACCCAATGGCTTTGAAGCAATTTTCATAATCAATTTGGATGTAAACATAAATATAATAATATGTTATTTAACAGCACTAATTAAAGAAAATTTTTGGAAAAGCTCACATTGAGCATGAACACAGTTTGGACAATCAAAATTAATAAACAACAATAGAGAGCATTAAAAAATAATGTTTTGTTTAATTATTTTTTTATTGAAGACTTATAATTGATGTTAAACCACATGATCAATAATTTGACACCATAAAAACCAAGTTATCATCGAATTACTGAATTTGTCGAACAACTGCAACGCAATTTTCAGATACTAATATCAACAGTAATAAGTTTATCTGACACAATTTTTTTGTGATTGAAATGCCCTGTAAAAGAAATAAAACAGCAATAAAAAGTAATATTATTTCTTCTTCACAACGTTTCGGTACCATCGAATTATAGAGTAAAACGAAATGTGTTGAACTGAATAGCAGCAATTTTATATTTTTGTCGAACTACAAAGTGCTAATCACGATAGCTAAAGATATTGAAATACGTTGAACTGATGAGCGGTTAAATTATCGAACTTTGAACTATAGAGCATGTAGCTAATGCACAATATCAAAAACATTACATCAGGATCTTCATCTTTCAATTCACATTCTTATTTTGCAAAAAGTAGAGGTAGTCTGTTTTCAGTTTTTTTTTTATGGCGGTAGTCAACATCTTTATAGCGGTATTACCTAATTAATTACCCAGCAAAGTACAATTTTGTGCCTATTGTGTTTTAGTAATATATGGTATCAGCTAATGGAGTACTTGCATAAAAAAGCAATCTAAACACTTTCTTTTTGTTTTGTTTTGTAAAATTAAAATACATTCTCTAGGTTGCCAGATTGTGTACAAAAAAATTCGGATGCGCCTGTGGCCTATTAAAAACAAAAAACAAAAAAAAACACATGTACGTATCTTTACCAACATATTTGTTGAGAAAAAAAACATAACTTCTTTGGTAAGAAGTTATGTAAGAGGACCCACGAGGTAGAGGGTCAAGTGGCACCTTTTTGAAAAGAGGAGGAGAAGGGCTATCGATTGACACCACTCTCAAGTTTAGGAGACGACTTTGAATTTTGACCTAACCTAACCTAACCTGACCTAACTGCTTATACCATATCCAGTCAATCCCAAAGGACCGAAGGTGTGTGTGTTGAGTGATTAAAAGTGACTGACGGAACATTGCCTCTTGTGGTTAGGTTAGGTTAGGTCAAAATTCAAAGTCATCTCCTAAACTTGAGAGTGGTGTCAATCGATAGCCCTTCACCTCCTCTTTCCAAAAAGGTATATATAGTGTGATCGATTTTTTTTTGCAAACAGGCTTAAAAGTTCTGTTTTGGTCTAAAAATACGCCAGTTAAAATTTGAGCTCTTAATATTAATATTAAGATAGTCCGCATCGCACTTTTCTATTTTCCATAAGAATAACATGGGAAAACTTTTTTTTGCACCTTCTGATTTTTATTGCTAGCTAATAATGTATTATATGGAAACAATTTTAACATATTTTTGTCGAGAATTGAATGTCTGTAAAAAAAGGTCTCTTATGATTTTTCGCTAAGTCTACTGGTTCAAAAGTTATTCGAGGCCAAAGTTGAATTCACCACAAATTTGACCGTTGAATTGCTCAACTAATTTTGAAATTTTACAATGATAATTTTTAAAACATGTAGGTACTCAGAGTATGGAAAAAATTAGAGACAAATTAAATGCAATACTTTACTTAATGTAATTTTCTTTCAAAAATATAAAAATTTTAGTAATTTCAACTGAAAAAATTTTTTTAGTGTTTGATTTTTATTTTTATAGCGAAAAATTGTTAACTAACATTTTCTAAAAGACCAAATTTAAAATTAACATAAAATTTGGCTACATCTTTTCGATAAAACCATTAATTTTGTTGTAATACACTAAAAACGGTCAAATTTGCGGTGAATTCAACTTTGGCCTCGAATAACTTTTGAACCAGTAGACTTAGCGAAAAAATCATAAGAGACCTTTTTTATAGAGCGTTCAATTCTCGACAAAAATTGGTTAAAAATTTTCCATATAATACACATTTTCCACATAATAAAAAATTGTCCCATGTTATTCTTATGGAAAATAGAAAAGTGCGATGCGGACTATCTTAATATTAATAATAACAGCTAAAATTTTAACAGCGTATTTTTACAGCAAAAACGGAACTTTTAAGCCTGTGCAAAAAAAATGATTTTTTTTTTTTGAATCAACTTAATACACACACTGAGGGCGGAAAGTAAGTTGATGGTAAATATTTTTGTATTTTCAACAAACTGGATACACATTGAATTATTACATTAAAAAAATTAATAGTGCTTGTAAGACCCTGTTATCCAAAGGATGTATACCAATAATATTTAAAATTATTATAAAAGAAAAAGGCAAACGATTGTGAATGTAACAAAATTTTTATTATCGGTAAGTATGTTGACGGTTGTAGATATTAAGTTAAGTTACAAAAAATCTCATATTAATATGGTGTATTGAACCCATTCGCTCCAATAACCGCTTCCAAGCGGTTGGGCATACTCTGTACTGATTTAGTTAAAGTTTGTTGAGGAATATTTTCCCACGCTTTCGCTTAATGGCGGCAATGAAGGAATTCTTAGATTTTCGTTCAGAGTCAGGAACATTGCGGTCTAAATGGTCCCAAAGGTGCTCTATAGGGTTTAAGTCGGGATTCTGGGGTGGCCACGGTAGTAATTCAATTTGATTTTCATAAAAAAAATTCTTTGCGACTATCGACGTGTGCTTGGGATCATTATCTTGTTGGTACATAAATGATTCCAAGCCAAGTTTATCCACAGATTGAAAAAGATTGTCTTTTAATATATTCACATATCCCTGTCCTGTTAAAGTTCCATCTATTATAGCCAAATTCCCAACCCTAGAAGCACCGAAACATCCTCATAGAAAAACAGATCCTCCCTCCGTGTTTAACTGTCGTCCTGACCATTGTAGGAGCGAATGCTTCTCCTTTCTTTCGCCACACCATGCGACGTCGATGACATCCTAAAAGTTCAAATTTTCGTCTCATCACTAAAAATGTAGCGTTCCCAAAACGTTATCGGCTCATTTCGGTATCGTTTTGCAAATAACAACCTCTTCTTTGCATTTGTTTTAGTAATGAAGGGACATTTTCTTGCAACTCGGCCCTGTAATTCTGCCTCATGAATACGAGAACGAATTTGTGTCCTTTTTATTGGTAAATTTAGTCGTTCTCCCACCTCTCTAGCTGAAATAGAAGGGTTCTGTCTCACTTCTCGGAGGATGAGGCGATCTTGTCTTTCGTCGTCTTTTGTGTACGTCCTGTTCTAGGAGCATTTTCTGCACTACCACTTGCCTCTCACCTTTTAGCAATTTTATTTACACCTTCTTTAGAGATCTGATAATCTTTGGCGATGTTAGAGAGTGATTCACCTCTTAAACGTCGGTTTTAAATCGTGGCGCGTTCGGCCGGTGTAAGCTCACGCACTTTTGGCATTTTTATAAATTAATTCTGCAACTATAACATGTACAAACTTATACATAACTTATATTGACAAACTAGTTGATTTATAAGTGCATTTACCCCTTACCTCAAATCAGAAATAAATACTAACTTAGGTAATCGTCAACTTATTTTCCGACATCTATTTTGAACGCGTCTGACCGTTCCCACTTCGTAACTGTAATAATATAACACCTAGTAACGTAGAAATTTGTCGAATGCCTAGGGACTTCCCTGCGATATGTCACCAGTTTTGTCACATGGTCCGCGCAATACAAGTTAACTGACGGCAACCAGTATTACTTGGGTGATATTGTCAACAAAATTTCCCGCCCTCAGCGTATATACATATACCGTGTGTGTAAAGCCGACATCGGCCAGTTATGAAAAAAACAATTTGCGTATTACCAGTAAAATTCAGGAAAGTAACTTTTTTAGGTCATCTTCGGGATGCTGAAACACAACATTCAAATTTGGGATAATCATGAAAATTCGGGACACGTGGTAACCTTATGATGTAAGGTAAACCTGATAATTTTATGGTGTTATACCTTTCGATTGTATGCAGCTACTTTTTGTGATAGATATTAAAACGTAAATTGAAGTCACCATCCTTAACTTTTTAAACCAGATGACTTACGCAAAAAGCCTCAAGCTTTACTTGAAAAAAATGGCTTACAGATATATAGACATCCAAAAAAAAACGTCATCAAAGTTGGCCGAGAAAAAAAAAACCTATTTCTATTCTTAATCGAATTTATAACCTTATTTACTTGTCAAGACTGTCACCTTATATGACAGCCATTGTTTATTCTACAAATTGTGACAGTCACTTGTCAAAAGTTTGACATAACCGAAAAATTTATGGTGGGTTCATGCAGAAATTTTTAGTAATAAGAATAAGAATAGTAATAAGCATAAAAGTTAAACCTTCGCTTTATAATGACCCAGTTCATGCAGTAAACATAATTTTTAGTAATAATTTTAAAAATAAGGATTTGCTGCATGAACTGGGTCATTATAAAACGAAGGTTCAACTTTTATGCTTATTACTATTCTTATTCTTATCACTAAAAATTTCTGCATGAACCACCATTAGACATGACCGCTATTTCCATCTCTCTCGTTCATAGCCAGAGTTGATGACGTTTTTTTTGGATGTCTATATATATGTACTGATTAAAAGTGCCTTCCTGTTCTTCGAGTCCTGCTGATTAAAAAGCAAAAAAAAAAAGACCATTTCCATTAATCAAAGCTTACAAATGAATATAATACTTATAACAACAAAATAAGCAGCTATTTCATTCTATAGTGTAATGTTTTTTTGGTCATATTTTAGAACATCTACTTATTACCTAGCGATAAACAAAAAATACTCACATATGTATAATGCGTTATGTCACAAACAAGATGACATACATTAAATGCTATGCAAACGTTCCTGAGTGTCACTAAAAAATTGCGGAAGTATAAGAAATTGAATTGCGCAGGTTTAAATCATCTGCTTCACTGGTTCCTTTCCTTGTCTAGAACTGCCCCTAGACAAGGAAAGGAATCAACTTCACTATCTGGCGCGAATATTCACGAAAAATTTCCCTTGCCCTTCTCGAACTCAATAACGTGATGTAAATACTTCACGCATTTCTATGTAAAATTTGTACTATTTACTAAACATTTCCCCTTGCACTTCTGTGACGATTCACCTCTTTCATTTTGTCACAGAGGTTAGGAAGCACCCTGTAAAACACAAGTTAGGCATTTGCACAAAGTTTAACAAGTCGCAAACTACTTCTAATAGTGTATACTACACATCACAAAAAAAATTTCTGTCAAAATACGATAAGTAGATGTTCTAAAAATTTACCGTTTTTTTTTAATTTTAGCTTACCTCTAGCCATGTAACAGAAAGCTGTACGTTGGTCTTCGGCCATTCGTATGGAGCAACTGCATTCATAAATGTCTCCATAGTAATAACTTTATGATACTTTTTTTAAGGGTTCAACCTTAAAATATTTGTCAAAAGGTACTTGGATTGACTTGGGTTCTCCATATCGATATTCAACCCAAGGGGGTAACACTAAAGTACGATTCAAACCATGAGCAAACCCTAATGCTCCCAAAAAATGATCTGCCTGATTTCCGAATCTACCTATATCAAGATCATTTTCTCATAAGTACAATTAGTCAACGTTTTCCATGATACCAAACATTTTCTGTAATATTTATTTTGTTATACCTACTACTTACCCATACATGGACAATATACTACATATCCTAAAGGATCCAATTCCACCGAATACCCTACACAAATTAAGCTTAAAGTTGAGACA
The DNA here is from genome assembly GCA_029963805.1 of Aromia moschata. Classification (NCBI taxonomy): domain Eukaryota; kingdom Metazoa; phylum Arthropoda; class Insecta; order Coleoptera; family Cerambycidae; genus Aromia; species Aromia moschata. Next base: position 161,425 of record JAPWTK010000750.1, read on the forward strand.
AAGTTACTCCAATATTTCATTTTTCTAACAGTTTTTATGAAGTTAGTTGATTTAATTAATTAAAAACTTAAAATTTAGCCGGTTGTTTACCTATGAGATAATTTAGATATGTATGTACATGTCTTCATTTTTCTTCCAGCCTTGAGATTCGAGGTTACCAACGTTGCACCGAGAATACGAGAATACCACCGATTTACAATAAAACTAGATAAGCAGTGAATGGGGATGCGCAAGAAAATTTTAATTCCGATAGAGAGATAATTGTCAAAAAGTATGGTATTACTGCTCATGCGCATTTATGACATTAGGTTTATTTAACAATGCAGAGAGCCATTTTAATATATTTAATGTCATCTGTCATCTTGAATCTTGTGCGTTTTAATTGTTTTCTTGTGTTTTCTCGCCGAGATTTAGTGTTTACTTTAGTTTTGAATCATAATTATATTGTATTGTTATGTCTGCAAAACTTTCCGTTCGTGAGCCCAAGTCGTTATATATTGTGCATAAATAGATTTTTAAATATTACTGAACCGAAGTGTATTGTTGCTTTTTGCAAAAATCGGCGAGGTGAAATTAAAAATATTGCCTACTACAGGTAAATAAATATTTCGGTTTGTGAAAACTTAAATAGTGTTAATTATTTTAATTATTATTTTAGATTACCTGCTGAGAACGGTATGAATCATGGATGCAAGCAATTGGCAGAGATTCCAAGGAAAATTTGTCCATAACACACAAAGCTATTTGTTTAGATCATTTTACACAAGATTCATATATATACGTTGATGACAAGAGGGTTTTGAAAAAGTTTGCATTGCTATCAGTTAATTTAAAACCAGTGAAACGAAGTTCTCTTGAATATCGGTGAGAATTTGTTGTATACAAATTTAAATATATATCTCAACTGAAGTGAAAACTATTAGTCTCGCAAGTGTGTCCTATGTATAGCCACATTTGACGGTCTTTTTCTAAATTTTTAAGATTTTTTTCGTTTAAAGTTTCGTTACAAAAGTGTCATAAAAAGAATCTGTCAAAGATATATGCCAGCCATCTAAGTCGTACACCTATGTTTTCAGAAGCACGTAAAGAGTTGAGGTAATTTTATCCTGTATTTTGTAAATATGCTTGAAAGGGTTTAATGAATATTCTAATGAATTTTAATTTACTATCTGCTGTCTACTATAGCTAGTATCTACTATAATTAAAATTACTGTCTGCTATCTTAATAAATGTAATAGTTAATGTAATCTATATACCATATTTATATGACATCTTATATTATTATAATTTTAGTTTTATCATTATTTGGATCAACACAGAGCTCAACTACATTTCCAGCAAAAAAAAAAGGAAAGGCAATACGTCTACAGATAGTGAAGGTTTAACTGGAAGCCCTAAGAGAAGACGGAAGATTTTACAAACATTTGACAATTATGCGTAAGAATTTTGTGACTAATATGTCATAAGTATAATAATAGTTTTTAATACTTAATAGTATTTAGTTTAGGCAAATTAAATTCTGTGTTAATCATATCGAGTACTTTCTACAAAAAGTAATATATTGAAATGTGTTGTTTTAGAGTATCGCTAAGAAAAACTGACCGAACGAGTAGGAGATCTTAGGGAAGAAAATAAAAAATTAAAACAAGAATTAAAAGTCTCAAAGGCACAATCAAAACGGCTATCTGATAAAGTGGACCATCTAAAAGATGTAATTAAGGAGTTAGTAGACACAAATCTATTTAGTGGAGATGCTTTAAGTGTTTTGGATAAAACCAAGAAGACTAGAACTAAGGAGACCGAACTCGTTCGGTATCTAGGGATCAAATCTGTCCGACTCCAGGAGGCGCTGTAAACAGTAATGTACTCGAGTCACGTGATGAGCAGCGGTCCACATGTGAATGTTTATCATAGAAAACCATGCCATAGTTTTATATGACGTTTATCATTAAGCTGTCAAAGCGGGTGCTTAGCAAAAATATATACAAAAATAAATATGGTTCAAAAGTGCTGTGTTGCATTGTGTGATTTAAGAAGCGGTCGGACATTATTTCAAAACTGATGTATGTATGAAACGAAATATTTTCCTTTGTTGTATTGTTGTAGTGTTGAAACACGTAACATGAAATATTTTGAGTACATTTTCATATTGATCATTGCGAAAATTTGTAATTGCAAAGATATTATTTACTTACTTAATATAATATTCAACAACAACAAATTAACGAAAAATATCGAGCGTCTGTCAAATGTATTCGCACCACGGACTCTAACCTCTAATGCACACATATTAGTACAGAACCACGGTATACGTATATATATCTGTTTGTATACCGTGGCAACCGTGGTACACAACTGTTTACAGCGCCTCTGGAGGCGGACATATTCGAGCCCGTCGCGTTATACATCAAAAAGCCGCAGTTCGGTCTCCTTAGTTCTAGACTTCTTGGATAAAACCTATTGTAACATTCCATATGAGTTGATTTTATTATTATTTTACAATACTTAAAAGTACGTTTTTATAGTATAGCTAAGCGACACTGAAAGTGAGTGCGGAGAACTCATAAGAAAAACTTATTCCAAGTTAATATTATTTAAAAATCAGTAGCTTTATAAGGTTTGTTTTAATTTCATAATCTATTATTGTATTTTGATATTGTGGAATCACTTAAAAAAAATACATAATGAACTACATTTTTCAAAATTGAGTGACAGTTCGATTTATTTATATACTTATGGTGGGTTCATGCAGAAATTTTTAGTAATAAGAATAAGAATAGTAATAAGCATAAAAGTTAAACCTTCGTTTTATAATGACCTAGTTCATGTAGTAAACATAATTTTTAGTAATAATTTTAAAAATAAGGGATTTGCTGCATGAACTGGGTCATTATAAAACGAAGGTTTAACTTTTATGCTTATTACTATTCTTATTCTTATTACTAAAAAATTTCTGCATGAACCCACCATTAGTTACGCTTATTATAATTATTATTATTATAAACTATTTTAAATTATTTCTGTGTATTATTTCTCAAAATGAAATAAAAAATACTTGAAATCATTTTTTCATTCCTTATAACTATTATATATATGTCTGTTGATTTTTGAAAAGAATGAACAATACTGGGTAAGTAAAGGTAAGGGTAAGTACTGGGTACGTAAGGACTAAGGAAGTCGGAATGAACGAGAAACCGAAAATGTATTGCATTACTTATAATTACATAATTTAAATATTGGAATCAAAAATAGAGAGTAATTGTATTAAAATCATGAATTTCAAATATATTGTTATTTGTAAGTTATATATTAAATCTAATCCTCTTAGTACATATACATGCAATTTTGTGTTATTAATGTTATTATACACTTTAGGCTTATGTGACGCATTGCATAAATATTTACAGAATTCTGTGCGAAATGCAAGGCGACAACTTTAATTTGTTCCTATTCCATGAAAATACAACAAACTAAAGTAAGATAATGTAGGTTGTTGCCTTATATTTCACATATAATTCTATATATAATTATGCACCATGTCATATGAATCTTAAATATGTGCCTTACATATTTCAAACATGGTTAGAAAATTCATTTATCTGGAGAAGTTTGAATTTAAATATTCGCGCAACTATAAGGATGCAGTGCGCACACTCAGTAATACCGTGCGCAGAACCAATTTGATCAGGTAGTGGAATATTGTACTGATTCTCTATTTATATATACATCTCGGTGGAGAATACCCAGGTGTGGGTAAAAAATAATACAAACCATCTCTGCCCTACGCTAGCGCGCGGAAAATTTAGTTTTAGATCTCTCACGCTCTCAGAATGAAGAATCCCACCACATTAACTGCTTTGATCTCTTTTCTTTCTAAATCTGCCGCCCCCTTAAACCTTGCCTATCTACGGGTGTAGTTAAGTTAAGACCGCATTACAGTTCGCAATTTTTCTTTGCCAGTAGCTCCGGGCTTGCAATTTGTATCTGCAAGAAATTGCACGAACAAACATAAATACGCATGTGTGCAATAAAAATTGCTGCAATTTTTCTTGCCGGCAATAAAAATTGCGAACTGTAATTAAGCGGCCTTAACCCAAAATATTCTCCGCTGTTCTTCAGCTGCGTACAAACCAATGCAACAAACAGCGCAAAACGTTAGTGAACATTGCAGAACGTGGCAGTTTGGACGGTAGTGTGCTCAGTTCTGTGCGGGCGCGCTCTGATTTGCGCGAGATTTGTGTTCCCGAGCGGTGTCGGTACACTCAGTACATCAAAAGAAATCTGCTTGTTTGTGCGCATTAGTTTGGACGCCTTCGTTCAGTCGATTCAGTTGTGAGGCGCGCAAATTACTGAGAGGTTATTGAAGTACTTGTATTCACCAGCTTTGGGTCCAATTAAATTAATCCAAATCTCAAAATCCACTGAAGTCATTCGACAAACTTGTCTGTATTAGCCCGTATCTTCTACAGATAAATCATAGTAAATTTGTGGCTCTATAACGAGATCTACTTTTAAAGATTGTTGTTATCCAGTAACGACGATTTCTCTTCGTTTTCTTTGATTTTAATGCATCACATTATTTCTTTGATTTTAATGCAACACAATAAACGCAGCGCACGCAATTTGCAGTTTTTCCTCGTTCATTTTTTTCTACTAGACAGTCCCGTTGACAAGCAGCGCGCGTGTGGAAACGTTGGCGAACACTGACAAACAGAAATTGTTGCAGCGGTTAAGACGTTATTCGCGCTGAGCGGAATGCTTGTTGCAAAATGTTTGCGAATGTTTTGCGCTGTTTGTTGCATTGGTTTGTACGCAGCTTTAGATATACAAATAGAATATAACAAAGTTTTTTATTAGACTCTTCAAATTATTCTGGTTAAAATCTGATTAGGGATTCCACTCATTCCTCAGTACTTAAATATGTGTTTATATCGCAATACATTTGAATTTAAATAGTGTGATGTGAACTTTAGTATTAAATGCTATACTTCCCATGGGTTCGTTTCAAAATTGTGTAATCAGAAGTTAATTCAACCCTTATGCGCCAATTAAGATGATTAACTACAACAATGACATTAACTAACCATTATAAAACACTCCTTTTACCTTAATTGTCGATTAATCCTTAATTTGAAGATAATTAAATATTGTAAAATTGGGCCTAAGTAATTGATGGTCCTTAAAAGTAATGATACTTCAATAACGATACATCACTACAAAGTGATACCAATATGGCGGCTTTGTTAAAAACACATTAAAAATGTTTTTGAAATGACTGATCATCAGACAATTAGTTTATAAATGCGCACGTATCAATGGGCGCATTCAGGGGACGCTCAGCCGCTGACCGCTATGTGTTAGTAGTTAGCCTTTTCTGACAGTCAGCGGCTTAACACTCCCTGAATCGTTTGTATGAGTTTCGCAAAGATCTAAAAAACGTAATATGTTCTATGGCATAGATAACTTTCATGAATCATGGATTCATAATTCCCTGCCGTGTTCTGTGCTTTAAAGACACTTAAAGGACAAAGGTCCGTTTTCTTTTCCATAACTTTTGTTTAAAAACAAGCAATATTTTCTTTTCTATAACTTTTTGTTTAAAAGTAGGTTAAAAATCAGTTGCTCACAGCACAGATAAAACGACAGAGAGAATCATGATAGAATTATTGTCAACTCAGCATCTCAGCTATAATATTTTAGGCTTAGTAAATTGGTCAGCCGCTGAGATAAAAAAAGTGTCAGCCACGTCCATTCAGGGAAGTAGCTAAGTTAGCTACTCAGCCGCTGACCGTCCCTGAATGCGCCCAATATCATGTTAGGGAAATCTATAACTTTTTTGGAATTTGTAAACGAAGCGTGACTGAATACGAAATACGGGCGGTCGGGCGGGTGATACTGATAATATATAAATCAGGCCTTATGCTGGCACATGCATATTATGTATGTACATACTTATAATAATAAATGCACATGCTGACATCAGCGAACGGTACATGAAGAATATAGCTGAAGTATCACCAAAGCACAGTATATTTACTCTATACTGTGACCAAAGTCAGCAATCAAATTCACATCTTATCGCTCTGTATTCTGTGGTTCAAAGATCCTACGTACGGTTCGTAGGTAATGTAGGTATATTTAATTTTTGGTTAATTTGATTATGTCACAAGGTAACATCTAAACATTACTTTTTTCCGAGTCCAAGATTTCTGAGATGTCTAAAATAAATTTAATTGGCAGAATGTCCAATAATACAGTTTTAAAGCGTATGGTCAGTTTTAATGGCTTTGCAAAATGTATGTCAGATTGGGTCCCTAAAGAAAAGGAAACCCATACTGGTCAAGTACGAGTTTTAGAAAGAGTAGGTAACATACATTTACTTAGTAATTCATAATTCTAGAAATGGGATGAAAGTGACTATAGATTGGCTAGATTTGTCGATAGACCGAAACATGTTAATCCTAACTTTGCAATAAATCTCATAGCTGAAGAGCCCCCAGTAGCTTGCAAGGAACGTGTCGCTTGGTGTGATGGAGGCAGTGGTCCAACTGGTCATCCAAAGGTTTATATTAATCTTGTAAGTTTGTAAATCATACTGTTCAGTTCATTTTTGTTTACACAATGAAAATGTTTTCAGGACAAGCCTGGAAATCATTCATGTGGATATTGTGGACTGCGATTTTATAAAGAAGACCACCATCATTAATTTATTACTTCATTATAAGTTGTAGAAAATAAAAGTTATCAACATACACAACCTCTGTTGTATAGTAGGATATTACTAATCAAGATACAATATAAACATAGCATTAGGACGACCAGCAAAATCACTTGGTTGTCAGTGCTTTGAAGTGAGTAAGCCAGCTTTCATGACCTAAAAGGGGATAAAAAATGTTTTTTTTAAAATTATGAATATGTGAACAATATTAAACTGTACATAAACAATAATTTAACTCTTATTAAAATATTCTTGAGATGCTCAGTACTTTATATTCACATTATTCATTCACAATCATAACATAGTATTAAACAAAGTCGCTTCCTGCTGTCTGTCTGTCCCTATGTATGCTTAGATTTTTAAAACTACGCAACGGATTTTGATGCGTTTTTTTTTAATAGATGGAGTGATTCAAGAGGAAGGTTTATATGTATAATACATGCATAATATAGTAGAGAAACACTGATAATATTAGAGGTTTCTAATGTGATGTCCTAAACCGTGCGAAGCCGGGGCGGGTCGCTAGTAGTCTTATAAATCACACAATTTGTAAATACCGTCTAATTATAATTTTGGATAGAGTGGTTTTGCTGATCCTCATAATGCTCTGGTATAACTGCAACAACTGTTTTGTAGTACGAAAAATAACTACTTTGTTGCTTATTGTAATAATGTTACCTACTGGAATAATTATAGGTTTAACTGGTTTTTGTCTAAAGCTTAAATTTCAGCCAAACCTATATACATATGTAGATATCATACAGTGAAGTATATAAGTAACGGATAAATTCATTATCTACTAGTCCAATCAATCTGTCACGACCTAATGTTAAATTTCCCAAAAATCCTAACAGGAAACAAAAAATATGGTGATATAGGAAAAAAATTCTAAGATAGCGTTTTTTTCCTTTTTGCTTGTAAACGGCGGTTAACCTAAAAAATTCATAAAAGTCAAAAAAACGGTTTTTCGCTAATAAAAAAAAAAACGTGAACTCTGATCGGAAAATGTTAAATTAGGAAGTTGTAGGTATTAAAAAAACCTATCGAATCGTATTTTTGAATATATCGATTGCTATATTACTTTTCGAGGTATATCGAAAAAAACCGTCAAAAATCGCCTTTTTTTGTTTTTGCTATATATCTTGCAAATTAAGGTTTTGACACTTCTTACTTACTGTAAATATAGCCCTCGGCGACCGAAAAAAGTTTGCTTTTTTAAAATTTAACAAACTTAAAAATGTTTCGAGTTATATCGATTTTTCGAAAAAAAACTCATCTCGAAAATCGGCTCTTCTATCTCGACGAAGAGTCGTAGAGAAACGAATCGGGGCTCATTTTGTTTAGTGACTTTTGTGAAAATGGTCAAAATTAAATCGGATTTTTTGCTAAAATCGTTGGTTTTCATAAAAAAAAAGCGATTTCAAGTCAGGGGAGCAAGGTTTTTACTGGCGAAAAATGCAAAAAAATGCGAAAATAGTGTGCGATTATTACATATTTAAACTCCCGATGTTGACCGAAAATTGGCTGATTTTCACAAAAAATCAATAATAAACTAAACCACAAAACATATAGGATTAGAAGCGCTACCTACTGCTTAATTGATGGCAACACACTGACAGTTCTATATGGCACAGCGCGGGCTTTTTAAAAATACTTACTTCTTTATATTTTTACTTTTAAAACTCGATACTTTGTAAAATTAAGAAAAGCATCCTCCCCTCAAATTAGGGAGGAACCCTTTCCTTAATTTCACATAGCATTCAAGGTTTAAAGTAAAAATAATAATTTTATCTCTGATATTTGATGTTTTCAGTTATAAAATTATATTTTCACTATTAGAAAGAAACAAAGAAATTATAAGGAAAATTTATTAACAAGATATAACAATAGAACATTATTTACATAACAATACCATTAGATGTTATAGTATAAAGCAGTTTCTATCACTCTTAGTCAGGTTCCTTCCCTTTGACCTGTTCAGCGTGGGTGTCCCTACCAGTAGCATTGCATGCTACCACTGGCTTAGCTCGTAGGATCATTGGAACACGCAAGCCACCTCATCCACCTAAAATTTAGGTTTCACAAGATGGTGATACCGCGAGGTGGAAAAAATTGGGCGTTATACTTATGGTAACACGTAATGCATAAAACTTTAACCGAAACTATAAATGATGAACTATTTCACAATAAAAAATTATGTAAAAGACATAAATTGCATGTATTATTCTGATTTAAGAACAAGTTCTGCAAATTACATAATACCAGGTATAAACAACTAAAATGAAAAATTATTCTAAAACAAAATCATCAAACTTGGTATTGCCAAGAAATAAAAATTATATATAACATAACATTCTGAAACTTTCGCCAAACATAGGCAAATAAAAATGAAAAAAAAAAACAATAACACTAAACAAAAAATAAAATTCTATCACATAACTAAATATTCTGATAATAAATAATAATTGTGTTAATAAATATAACACAAAAATTAAATTCTCCCTCGGCTCAAAAATTTGGTATCCGTCACTGTCTTCTTTGGTTCATCATTGTACTAAAAAGTCGAGTTCTAAATGCTCATTTAGAACTCGAAATAAAACAAAAAAAAAAAAAAGAAAAATGCAATTAGTTGGTGTAAGATCAGTAGACTGTAATTGGCTTCAAATTTTTTAATTTTTTTTGCATGTCCACTACTGAATTGTCTAATGCCTTTTTTTTATTTGATCCATTTATAAGTTGTATGTCTGATACATTTATCTATAATATCGTTTACACAATCATGATGACTAAGTATGCTTATATTATTTATCAGTTTTATAATAGCAATACAACAGGTAGCTATATAAGTATTTAAAAGAAAAGCAGGCTTAGTACAATGTAAAATATTTTTATACATGCAAAAAAACTTACCTGCTGTTTACATGTAGATAGTGTTTTGATGTTAAAACTGTTAAAAGCGTCGTCACTACAGAAGTAGATTTAGTTAATATTTATCTAATAAAGTAATAAATAATACATGGTTGAAATTTGTAATGCCGGCCGGCTATTATTACAATTTTAGATGAACAAAAAGTATTACTTATGCAATAAATACAACCTTGAACATTAATCGTAAAAAACTGGATTATCCCATAGGATATTTAGCATGGGAATATCCTATAGGACCCTTTATTTACAGAATTTAAAGAATAACACCATTCTCCCTCACAAAACAGAAATGATGAAAATAATAAACAAAGACCCAATCTGCCATCCATATAACACAAAATTAACTAACATTAAAATTGTTCACGATTGTCATCTCTCTTGCACATATGAGAATTGTATTTCACTATATTACTTTACGGTTATTCTTTTTTAGCAGTAGGGCCAAAGTTGTCTGCACCAAACATTACTAAATCAAATGACAAGGTGGGATGGCATGAAGTTGCGATATTTGCTATCTAACTTTCAGCCCCGTGAACTAAACCTTTACTTCCGACCCAATCGCACTTATAACACACTAAATTACGTGCGCAAACTCCGAATCACTCTCGAATAAATGGAATAGAATCGGCGTTCGTCTGAATCCAGCTGTCACTGCCGCCTGTCACTTCGGCAGTGAACGTTACACCCGTCTACACCCTCACTCTAAATTATACAATAAGTTTTAACGATTTTTTATAGACATCCAAAATAACCATCAAATCTGGCTATGAACGAGAAAGATAGAAATAGCGGTCATGTCGAAGCTTTTCGGTTATGTCAAACTGATGACAAGTGACATAAATAATGGCTGTCATATAAGGTGACAGCTTTGACAATTAAATAAGGTTATAGGCGTCAGAATTTAAGATGCCAGCGCCAGTGCGAAAAAATTACGAACTAACGATTGGGACAGCAGTTTGTTTTTACCAAGACTACTAGAACTATGGAGACCGAACTTGTTCGGTATCATGGGATCAAATCTGTCCACCTCCAGAAGGCGCTGTAAACAGTGGTGTACTCGACGTCACGTGATGAGCAGCGGACCACATGTGAATACTCTACAGCTTGTCGATCTTAAGTCTTAACTGTATAAAATTCGAATCACAACTAACTCTATTCTAGCAACAACAACACTATTTATGATTTTTTAAATGTTCTAGATAATTCATTTGACATCTAGAATATTTAATATGTCATTCCATACAATTCTTTACTAACAGCTAGTGTATAAACTAAATAGACTAAGTATGTTTACTATAAAACTTAATGACTGTCAGCTGTCACTAATGCCATTTAACATTCGAATGTTAAATAAATATGGTTCGAAAGTGCTGTCACAGTATAGGTGGTGCTGTGTTGCATTGTGTGATACAAGAAGCGTTCCGAAGCGTCAGACTGACATTATTTCAAATTACTGATGTATAATATGTATGAAATGAAATATTTTCCTTGTTGTATTGTTAACGTTGAACCACGTAACATGAAATACTTTGAGTACATTTTCATAAATGATAATTACGATAATTTGTAATTCCAAATATAACAATAAATTAACGAAAAATATCGAGCGTCTGCACAAGTATTCGCACCACCGACATTCACACGGACTCTAACCTCTAATGGTGGCACTTCACTTGGCGTAGCGTATTTGTGTTTGAGTATCGTTGTATTTGTACAAACATTTGATGTATTCGCAAATATTCCAAACACACCATCCACACATACAGCAAAACACTCAAACATCCCAAATATGTTTGAATATTCAGAACCAGTGAATACAGTGACGGACGTGTTGACAGCGACAGCAGCTTATTACCTGAATGCTTCTTATTACCAATACATGTCAAATCTACATAAGTACAAAGTTACTAAAAGACCATGACGAACACGGCGCTGGTGGAACCAAGTGTGGACGGGTACCACAAATATTCGCCTTATTTGACTTCTTTGATGCGTGTTTGAAAACCGACAAGTGGACGGAAACGCGTATTTGCTGTTAGCGCTTTTCGCGTTATTTGTACAAATAAAGCAAATATAGCGAATAGATTCTCTACACATTGCCGTTTTTGGGCAAATACAACAAATATACGAAAACGCTACGCCAAGTGAAGTGCCGCCATTACTTCTATAGTATCTTACGGTACACAACTGTTTACAGCGCCTCTGGAGGCGGACATATTCAAGCCCATCGCGTTATACAGCGAAAAGCCGCAGTTCTGTCTCCTTAGTTCTAGTCTTCTTGGTTTTTACATTGCTTTTAATGTGTTTTATATTCAAGTTGCCGCTTTAATTTATTATATATGTGTAATATTTGATTATTTACTGCCTAAAAACAACTTTTGTGATCAAGTTTTTATTGTTTACAAGTTGCTGGCATAATTGTAGTGTTTTTTTTATTTTTAGACTGATAGAATATACCTACGGAAGATACATTTTTAGGTTGGATCGGTTTATTTTGAAAAGTTTTAATAAATACTTCGAGGTATACTATTTCTAATGTAAATGTGAAGACATAAAAAAGCAAGGT